>CM062811.1:1288117157-1288407157 GCA_031772625.1 Pinus tabuliformis | reverse complement strand
TTCTTGGGACATTGGTGTCTTAGCTTCGCGATCTATTATGTTCGTCCTTTTGGAGATAGTCAGAGAAGAAGTTTGGTCTAGGAGATCTGCTTTGCTGTCAAATGAAGATTTATTTTATGCGTTATTCGAAACCTCATAACTGTCGATGCTTGAGCGGTTGTTGAGTTCACTTTTTTGTTGTTGGGTTGGGCTTTCCCCTTGCTTGTCTTGAGAGTTGTTTCTATCTTGCCCGATTTCTTGTAATTCAGAGTTTTCTTGAGAGTATTCTTCTTGGACGATAGTGTAGTGTTCTTTTGTGCTCCTTCCCACCATGTAGATCTGTGGTGATTTTTTCTAGCAAAATGTTTCTGGGAGACTTTTGGGCAATTTTTGGCTAGGTGGCCTGTCTCAAAGCAAGATCAACATCTGAAGAGGACACTTTCGTAATCGAGTTTCTGGTTCCACACATAGTCTTTACTTGTTAGGTGTATTTCAGCTGGGAATCCAACACTGAAGTCCATCTCCACACAGATGCGTGCATACGTGGTTCTGGCATATTCCTTTGTTTCTGGGCACCTACAGTAAAATTTCCCAATTGCATTTCCAATGGCTTCTAGCTAAGAGAAATTATAGAGATGCAAGGGTAGGTTTGGCAATGTCACCGAAACTGGTGCTAAGGTTATGACTGTTGTTGAGGGATCGAATGATGGGTTCCATGGCCTCATGAATAGGCCTGATTTATCCCAAAACCAAGGGCTGGAATTTAGAATACATTGTCTGCTTTCATGGTTTTAAAAATCTACTATAAAGAAACCCCTAGCACAGGGGTGGATATTAATTGCATCGGGAATTAGAGGCTTCCATACCTCTGAGATCCAACTGTGGAGAGCTTTCAGCCGCGGCCAAAAACCATTGAATCGACATATTAGGGAACTTTCAGAGAACTTCAAAGCCTCATCGAGTGAAGCCTGGACCACTTGGATAGTGGGAGTTGGGGCTTCACTAACGATATGGGTAGGATCTTGCCCCCTAGACGCGGATGGAACTGAGCCAGCAACTATTTTCACGAAGCTAGGAGCCATCTAGAGAATGTTCTCCTTAGCAGGCGAGGGAAGCAAGACCGGGAATGTATATTAAATGTGCCGCAGAGCTGCAAATCATATCATGGTAGATCTGAAAGCCGCAGATCACCAGCAGAACACCTTAGCAGGCGAGGGAAGCAAGACCGGGAATGTATATTAAATGTACCGCAGAGCCGCAGATCATATCATGGCAGATCTGAAAGTCGTAGATCACTGCAGATCACCACAGATCTAAAAGCCGCAGATCACCACATATCTTCGAAGAGAGCGCGTAATATAATATCCACCAATGGAGGATGTCCTAAAAGCAAACGAGCAAAGCAACAATATGGACTGGAAATCGATGAGTCAAGAAAAGCCCGAATCGAATCTTTTACTCAAACAAAGCAGCACCAGAATGGAATGAAAGCCGTAGATCACCGCAGATCTGAAAGCCGTAGCTCTGAAAACAACAGATCACCGCATGAAAGGCATAGATCACTGCATGAAAGCGTAGAAAGCAAAATTTTTGTGCCAAAGCCGTAGAATCTAACTCAATTTCTATATATATATATAAACAAATATATAATATGATGAATTTTGGATTTCGATTTTTTAAGCTAATGCAATTTTTTTTTCTTTACAGGTCGCAAGAGAGCCTAAATTGTCAATTCTTTTGGGAATGGAAAACAAAGAAGAGAATTGACTTCAGAATTTTCATTTTCCTTATTCAAAAACATGATTATTTTTTTTGAAAAAAAAAATGATTTTCTATCTTTTAATTTTATTTTTTATTTTTAATGAAATCTAACATGATTTTTTTTATTATTTAAAATCAAAACATGAATTTTTATTGAAAATATTTTTGTGAGGTTAAAAAAAAAAACAAATTGTAAGAAAAATGAATATAATCTAAAAATTTAAAATTCTAAAAATAAATGAAATTAAGAAAAAATGCAATCAAGCTTAAATAAAATGCAATCAAGTTTGATTTTATTTTTCTAATTTATCTACTTGAATTTCTTTAATTTTTAAGTATATGAATGTTTCCAATGGATCCATGTGTGTAACAAAATGATAGATATACTCATATGCAGGTTTGAAATATATTCTTTGATACGTACCAGTGTATGAGAGACCAATTATCTTGATTGAGATGATGTCATAAGATACTGAAGAATGGAATACTAGGATCCAATGACTGTCTTGAACCAAGATTCAATATAATATTGTCTTCCTTGGCTTCATTCTATCATGCCATGCAGGTCCTGAGACATGTGATCTCCATTCATAGAATCCAGTGATAGGCATGCATGAAACTTTTCATCCATGATTCTTGGACCTTATCTAATCCTCTTCTTCTAGTCGTTGTTCTTCAATGGAAGCTAGTGAATCATTTTGCAATACCTCATCACTGTAAGTGGATTGAGGTGTTTTATTATTGGGGATTCGAAATGGCTGTGCAGGTAATGGGAAAGGTTGAATTGAAATTAACTGAGGGTGAAAATGATGTTTTGGTGGAGGTGAATGGTATGGATAACATTGATATTGGTATTGAGGATAGTGAGGGAAAGATTAAGTATATAGTGGATTTCCTTTGTAAGGCTCTTCCCAACCCTTTTTCCGAGATTGGTTTTGAGGTTGGGATTGAGATGGCCAAGGTTTCCAAGGCAAGGGTGTTTGCCAATTACTTTGAGATTGTTGCGCATAACCTTAAAAGTGAGAAGTAAGATCTTGCATCATACCAGGTTGATGAGGTTGCCATGATCTTTTTGGAGCCCCATAACAAGATTGTTCCAACGTTTGATTTTCTCATTGGTAAACTGCCTTTAACCTCGACAATGATGGACAATGTTTAGTAGTATGTTATCCTGCACAAATTTCATACATTTTAATGTTATCAAGTGGACATTCATGAAAAGCATGTTTCCTTTTGCATTTATGGAAAAACATAAATGAAGCAACATTCTCATCTATTTGCTTGTTTTCCATTCTTAGCATATCATTTTTTTCTTTTAAATTACCAAAAATGTCTAGCAAATTGTTAAGTTCAATTTGACTTACAAATACTGATGTCGACTTACCTACTCGTTCCATAACAAGATCTTGAGGGGATCTTGCATACTTTTCTTTTCCTCTTGATATGTTCTTACACAATTCACAAATCTCTTGAAATGACAATGATAAGCATCTCCTTTTCCCACCAGGTTAAGAAGATAAATCCATTCATCCTTTATAGCATTTAGTAGGAGAGTTTTTAATATACTTGAACCTAAATTATGCATTTGAGATGTTTTGATATTATAAGTAAGCCTCTTCACTAGGTCTTCTAGATTTTCATCCTCTTTTTTATTCATCTTAAAGACTTCATTTCTAACGTCATGGTGCTTGTAATGATTTTATATTTTTCCAAAAATACTCTTTTCATATCATCCCATGTCCTTATAGAATTTGTTCCTAAAGTCATGAACCATCTAAGAGCTTTATCCTTCAATTTTGTTGGAAACAAATTCAATTTCTCAACGTGTAATGAGTAGTCATAAGACCTACAAATGATTTCAAATTCAAAGAAAAAAGTTTCTCATACATTTGAAGTTAGGAAGTACAGATGGAGGGATGTTCTTCATTTGAAAATTGACGTCAGTTTCTTGAATGGGAAATCCAAAAGGATCTATCTCAATTTCATAATCTCCATTCATTTCTTCATCCTCGTTTGTCATATATTCTACTTGAAAAAATAATAATTCACGATGTAGATGTGTGGCTATTAATGCACCACGTGATATAGTGGGGATGGTAGGTGATTGAAGGTTTTTTTGTTTTTTTTTTTTTTTTTTTTTTTTTTTTTTTTTTAATAAAAATGATATGCATTTAAATGATTTATGCATCTACATGATTTAACCATGCATCTAGAAAAAAACTAAAAAAAAATGAACTCTAGGCTGAAAGCTAGTTCTTATGCACACTTCCACAACAACAGTGCCAAAATGTTGAGGAAAATTAATTACCTATCATTTAATTGTAAACCCGGGGTTTCGTAAAAATTGCGAAGCGTGCATGCACTATATATGCTAGAAATTAACTTTCAATTTAGATCAATCTAACTATGAAACCAAATAACGATAATCAAAATTCACCTTTTCTAATTCAAAACTCAATTCAAAAGAAATTATAGTACAATTATAGTACATCGCGCAGAATTGAAACCTTAATCGATCACACTTGCAGGAATTGAAATTGCATGAAATGAAATCTACTCTAAGGGATCTTGTGTGCATTATCAAATCAGTATCCTATGAAATGAATAATCAAAACCACATGACATGAAATGAAACCAAAAACAACCATTCTTAACCTCTCACAAAGAAAAAGATAATGAAAGAAAATAAAAACAATTTCTCTTAACTTCTAGATAGGAAAGAAAATAAGAATAATCACTCTTAACCTCTCACACAGGAAAATATATGAAAGAAATAAATCTTAATTTATGTAAGAAATAAATCTAAAAATAATAAATCTCACACATTTTAGGTGGCCAATACAGAAGTATGAGAGATGGAAAGTTGAGAGACTCCCAGTGCAAGCATTACCAATCAAGGTGAACATCATTCATGAGCATGGCGCTAAATCTGAATTCCATTCAAAACATGAATAATCTTAACTTTCCACCTCAGCATCTCCAACTTTACACATGCCTTTGGAAGGATAAGGCTCTCTTATTTATACAAAAACATAAGAAGCTACCTCATTAATGGAGGCCCATTATTCTCTCCCTAGATCCCTAGAAAATCTCATAGAGTTACAACTAAAATAGGTATTGATGAGACACATATCCTCTTTGACCTTTATCCAAATCTTCTTCCATATCTTGAAGGGAATTCGAATTTGAGCATTTGAGGCCACATAAGGTTGCCTTGGAAGCTTCCAAATGGCCTACAAATGTCATGAAACTCAAGCCACTTTTAATTATTAGCAAGTATATGTAGTTTTTCTAAGTTTTAAACATTTAATTCACTTATAATACTAGAATTCATTAACTTTTGGAAAACACAAATGCAACCCATATAATTATAAAAATGGAGGCTAATGAAAGGTTATATGGTCATGGAGTTGTGACATCTAAGTGAAATGGTGGCAATCAATGTAAAAGTGGATGATATTTTTAATACATTTTGGACGAGCTTGGCTTATATCAATTGTCCTTAAACTTTCCATTCAACAATTTAATTTGTTTTTGCAAAGTATTCCTTTTCATACATTGAATTGCAACATGTTTGGTTGGTTCTTGTGTGACAATCAAATTTTAATTGGTATTGGTTCTTGTGTTTCAATACCTTATTCCTTTTTGTTGCAGCAAGATTCATTTAACATATTTAAGAATTCATCTTTAAATTAGCCATATAATATGCTTATCATTAGGCATTTATTTGTAAATGACATAACTTTTGAACCATAATGCAATCATAATTGATTAGGACAAGTATGTTAGGATGAAATGAAGTGAAATTGAATGAAGTGATATGGATGTGATAATAAATGGATGTCCCTTCCCCACAAATAAATGTGTTTACGATTTCTTTTCAAATGAGAAAGGAAATATGGTGAAGTATTTTCCAAAAATTATAATTTCAGTATTCAAGCAATTCTATGATTAAAAACTGGAAAAGAACATACCTTTACTTACCTAGGAAGTGGACAAATTGTGCATATGTAGAGAGGTTGCAATTGATGTTGGATCATGGAATGGAATGTAGAATTCCATCTGCTTCTTGGTTGCATAAATGGAGGTGAGGTGGTGAAAGTGGATTCTTTATTGCTATTGCTAAATATGTTGTATCTAGTACAAAATGCTGAAATGATATAGTCTTCACCTGCTACAAAACTTGATGGTACAATTCTAGTCATGCAAATAAATGTGTTATTGTCGAGCATGAAGAGAATTCATTGGATTAATGGCCATTAATGTATGTCGTTAACCAGTGTGAGGAAAACTCACCATTAATGTCAATGAGTGCCAAGCTACCTTAGTACATCTTGCAAAGTGCAAATAGATGAGCTAATGTCGAGCCACTTGCAAGTTCCAACGATCAAGGGACATTGATGTATTCCCATGATTGTTGGCGAGAGAACTTGTCATTCATGAATACAAGCCTCAAGGTGCTAATAAGTACTCTAGCTTTGAACCTAGATAATGTGCTGATGTTGATAGGCAAAGACTTGTTAGAAGGGAGGCATTATGAATCCCCCATCATTTAACACAAGTACGGAATAATGATTTTGGAAGGACTATGGATGGAAAATTTGCATCAAGTAGGATTTATTTAATGGAAAGGAAAATGACAAGAGGGTAATCAAGTGAATGGACAGAAAAAAGGAAAAATCAGCATGTAAGTTAGATGAATGTCTTTATGAATGGAAATTATGAAAAATGTGAATGGAAAATGCAAATGGAAAATGTGAAGGAAAGATGCGACTCTTTGCAAGGAAAATGGTGATGACGATGGTTAGCGAAAATGCTTGGATAGCTTGTGAGTTTGGAGAGGAAAAATGATGGCATTTATGGATGATATAAATGGATTCAATTGGTTCATATCTCTTGAAATTGGTTGTAGAAAACCAATCATGCATAATTGGCGTCCTTCAATTCTCCAATTGCTCTAGAACCTGAAAATAAACATGGCACTAACATTGCAATAAAACGTAAGTGTGTTCAAAGAGAAAAGATCAATTTCTTTTTGATACACACAGAAAATTTGCATAATTAATGGGTTCATGATGTGTCTTCGTTTCAAATGGTTAGTCCAATTTCACAATTGTGATAATAAATCCAATTTCTAAAAGAAAACAATTTCCTCAATTTATGTTTGAATCATAACATTTCATAAAGGTAATATATATATATATATATATATATATATATATATATATATATATATATATATATATATATATATATATATATAGATATATATGTTATTTGCGATTTCTTGATGATTCTTGCAAAACAATATTTGATAAAAAATTCATCAATCGATCCTGCAGATAAGGTCCCTTCATAGTTCTTCTTATTTCATGCATGATGCTTGAAAACATAATGATTAGACAAATCCATTAAATTTTGTAGCACGATTTTTTGATTAGAATGCATTATTCACAAATATAACATTGACTTAAATATAGATCTACAGAATTGTTGTTCAGCTACAGAATTGCGTAGTTTCTGTAGCTAAAATCCTGTAAACCTTCTTTTGGTGAACAATGGCAGAGAAATTTCCAGTTGTTGATGCCATAGCCTTGTTTGTTGTTCTTGTCTCATGTTTTGTGATTCTTTATTTTGTTTCTTGCTTCGAAGAGTGTGTTTAAGTGAATCACCACAACAACCTTCTCTCAATTTGCTCCAGTCATTAAATGAATTTTCACATAAAAAAATTATGACAACTTTTTTTTTCATGGAATTTTTTTTTTAAATAAAAAAAATAAAAAAAATTAAATATTTGCAAAATTTAAAAAGTGAAATACAAAAATAAAACATTAAAGATACTAATCAAAAAACATAACATATATAAAACAAAACAAAACAAAAGTACAAATGTTATAAAAACACTTTTTCAAAAAAAAATGAAAATAAAAACAAACATTATACAAAACACACACACACACATATATACACACACACTTTAAAAACAAAACATAACATATAAAAAAACATATGTACAAGCCTATAAACAATGACATAACATTGTATACAGAAAACATTAAAACATAAAAAAAACACACTAAAAGGTATAATGTTTAAACTAATAAAATAATAAAAGTAACAAATCATTATCCATAAATGTTACAAACAAAAACACATATAAAACAAATCATAACAACATAAAGCATAACGTATAACATTCACAATGTAACAAGAAAAAAAAACTATGTAATATCAAAATTTTCCATGGTTGAAAAGGAAATGTCAAAGCGTTGAAAGTTAATGTTTGAACAGTTTTGAAAATGAAAAGTTTTCTGTGTATTGGGTAGGAGCGGGCGATCAAGGATTTTATTCGAAGTCTATGGAAGCCAATCCACAGATTTAGGTGAAGTAAATCACAAATTTGATTTTTCAAACCACCATAGCATCCAAAACTGGATCTGATCCTTGCATGGCTGCAACTGTTGTCAATGCATTTAATTGAAAATCCATTTTTCTCATGCAATCTAGTAAATAAGACTCCCAAAAACTCTGGAAATCTCTTAAATAGTTACAAATTTCAAGGAAATATCCCATGCTAAACATAATTCACCCCGTTCTAAGAAAAACCCAAGTTTTATATTTTTGAAATTTATTTTCATTTAGCCACTAAATGCATTTTAAAAATGATGCTTTTTAGCTGCTATGCATTTCCTGTGCAAGTATTGCAGTTGGGCTTTCTGGGTTCGTGGTCTCATTCAATGCTAATGTTGCTCCTATCCTGCCTGGTTGGGCAGATTATATTTTTCAAAATCAAGGTACATGTCTATATGCGAGTCCAAGTGATAGAAAGTCTCTGCATAGATTGAGAGGAAACTGCACCAGTATCAGTTTTCATTTAACATGCTCCCCGAGGAAAACAATTGTCCAGGCGAGGAAAGAAAAGGGTTCTGGTCGAAAGCGGTAACAGGGTTGTTTAATTGAAGTCGCTCTTTGGGAGAATTTTTATGAAGCCTAGACAAAACCTCATATAACCCTTTCTTCACAACAATAATGGTTCATTGAATTCACCTCATACGATCCATCAATTGAACCACAATCTAGAAAATTATAACAAGAGTATTGTTTATTGTTTTATGCAAAAGATTGGGATCAGATTTTAAAACAAATATTTGGTGCAAATGCATATTAAATTGCAGGTAGAAGTTGAGCTACATAAAGCTAGATGATTAGCCAAATATGCAACCTATTCAAGCAAGATTATATATATATATATATATATATATATATATATATATATATATAGAGAGAGAGAGAGAGAGAGAGAGAGAGAGAGAGAGAGAGAGAGAGAGAGAGAGAGATATAATGAAGAATTTTGGATTTTGATTTTTTAAGATAATGAAACTTTTTTTTGAAGGTTTCATGAGAACCTAAATTGTAAATTATTTTGGGAATGAAAAACAGAGAAGAGAACTGATTTCCGAATTTTCACTTTCCTTATTCAAAAACATGAATTTTTTTTTTTTGAAAATAAAAAAGAAATGATTTTTTATTTTAATGAAATCTAACATGAATTTTTTTATTATTTAAAATCAAAACATGATTTTTTATTGAAAATATTTTTGTGAGGTTAAAAAAAAAAAATTAAATTTGCAAGAAAATAAATATAATCTAAAAGTTTAAAATTCTAAAAGAAGATGCAATTAAGAAAAAAATGAAAACTTAAATAAAATGCAATCAAGTTTGATTTTATTTTTCCTAATTTATCTACTTGAATTTTTCTTTTTATTTTTATGTATTTGAATGTTTCCAATGGAGCCATGTGTAAATATATCCTTCGATACGTACCAATGTATGAGAGACCAACTGTCTTGATTGAGATGATGTCAGAAGATACTGAAGAACGAAATACTGGGATCCAATGATTGTCTTGAAACAAGATTAAATATAATCTTGTCTTTCTTCGCTTCCTTCTATCATGCCATGCAAGTCCTCAGACATCTAATCTCCATTCATAGAATCTGGTGATTGGCATGCATGAAACTTTTCAATCTCAGGTTCCATCTACTGCTATTTATTGATGGGAATCCATGATTCTTGGACCTTATCTAAATCTTTGTCTTCTGCTTGTTTTTCTTCAATGGCAGCTGGTGAATCATTTGCAAATACCTCATCATTGTAAGTGGATTGAGGTGTTTTATTGTTGGGGATTCGAAAAGGTTGTGTAGGTAATGGGAAAGGTTGAATTGAAATTAACGGAGGGTGAAACTGATGTTGTGGTGGAGGTGAATCGTATGGATAACATTGCTATTTGTATTGAGGATAGTGAGGGAAAGATTGATTATATAATGGATTTCCTCTATAAGGCTCTTCCCAACCCTGTTTCCAATATTGGTTTTGAGGTTGGGATTGAGATGGCCAAGATTGCCAAGGTAATGGTGTTTGCCAATTACTTTGAGATTGTTGTGCATAACCTTGAAATTCAAAAGTAAGTTCTTGCATCATACTAAGTTGATGAGGTTGCCATGATCGTGTTGGAGCCCCATAACAAGATTGTTCCAACGTTTGATTTTCTCCTTGGTAAACTGCCTTTAACCCCGATAATGATGGACAATCTTTAGTAGTATGTGGTCCTGTACAAATTTCATACATTTTAATGTTATCAAGTGGACATTCATGCAAAGCGTGTTTCTTTTTTCATTTGGGGAAAATCATAAATGAAGCAACATTCTCAGCTATTTGCTTGTTTTCCATTCTTAGCAAGGATAATTTTAGGGGCGAAGGTTCGCCCTTTGGCGAAATTAAGGGGTTTTAAATTTTTAGTGGGTGAATATTTTGTATCATAGTACATTTTTACAAATCACCTCAAATAGCCCATCTTATTTTAAGGGAGAGGTTAAAAAAGGTAAATTTAGCCCTTGAAATTAGGACTTACAACCTTCCATTCACCCATTTTCAAGAATAGGTTTTATTTAAGTGAATCCATTCTCCCATTTTCAAGAATAGGTTTTATTTAACTAAATCCTATGGGCCAAATACCATATTCATAAAATAGGTATGGTAAATTAATAAAAATATAAATAAATGAGAGGTATGGTAAATAAATAAAACATTTTTTATATTTACTTCATAAGTAACCTTATATACATGTAACGTTGTAAACAAATAAAAATATAAGTAAAATGGAGGTATGGTAAATAAATAAAACCTCTTTTTATACTTACTCAAACGGTATGGTAAATAAATAAAAATATAAATAAACTAGAGGTATCGTAAATAAATAAAACCTCTTTTTATATTTAGTCCATAACCCTCGTTCTATTTATGGAGGCTCAAGAAAGAGGTTTTATTTAAGTGAATCCTATGGGCCAAATACCATATTTGTAAAAGAGGTATGGTAAATTAATAAAAATATAAATAAACGAGAGGTATGGTAAACAAATAAAACATTTTTTTATATTTACTCCATAAGTCACCTTATATTTATGAACACTCAAAAAATGGGTTATATTTAGGTGAAACCTATGGCCAAAATATTATGGGACAAATACCATGGACTAGATTGTTATTAATACCATGCAAAAAACCATTATTAACCCTAATATTAGAATTAATAAAAATAAAAATGGCACATGGTATTGACCCATGGTATTCACCAAAATGGCACATGGTATTGACCCATGGTATTCACCTGGAATGTAGCCTATTTAAATGGGGGAATTAAACCAGCATGTAGCCTATGCTAAGATTCACTAGGACTTTACAAAGTTTTATTATTTAGTGAAAGACTTGCCAAGATCTTACAAGATTTTATAATTGAGTAAAATATTCGCCATGCCTGGTGAGAGATTCGCCAAAAAATTATATATACATATTATATTATTGATAAAATCGCCTTCCATTTTTCCTATATACCATGGAGATTCGCCCATTTATTATATTTATAAATTTAGGGGGGGGGGTTCTTAAAATTTTCCCTGATTCTTAGCATATCAATTTGTTCTTTTAAATTACCAAAAATTTCTAGCAAATTGTTAAGTTCAACTTGACTTACCAATACTGATGTCGACTACCTACTCTTTCCATAACAAGATCCTAAGGGGATCTTGCATACTTTTCTTTTCCTCTTGATATGTTCTTACACAATTCACAAATCCCTCGAAATGACATAAACATCTCCTTTTCCCACTAGGTTAAGAAGATCAATCCATTCATCCTTTATAGCATTTAGTTGGAGAGTTTTTAATATATCTGATCCTAAATTATGCATTTTAGATCTTTTGATACTATAAGTAAACCTCTCCACTATATTTTCTAGATTTTCATCCTCTTTTTTATTCGTCTTAAAGACGTCATTTTTAAGGTCATGGTGTTTGTAATGATTTTTATATTTTTCCAAAAATACTTTTTTCATATCATCCCATATCCTTATAGAATTTGTTCCTAAAGTCATGAACCATATAAGAGCTTTATCTTTCAACGTTGTTGGAAACAAATTCAATTTTTGAATGTGTAATAAGTAGCCATAAGATCTACAAATGATTTCAAATTCAAAAAGAAATGTTTCCAAGTTTTATGATCTCTTACCTTTGAGGTTAGGAAGTATGGATGGATGGATTTTCTTCATTTGAACACTGACATAATTTTTTTGACTGGGAAATACAAAAGGATATTCCTCATTTTCATCATATCCATTCATTTCTTCATCCTCCTTGTCATCTCTTCTAACTGCAAAAATAAGAATTCACGATGTATATGTGTGGCTATTAATGCACCACGTGATATAATGGGGGTCGTAGGTGATTGAAGGTTTTATATATATCTCTATATATCTATCTATATATATATATATATATATATATATATATATATATATATATATATATGTAGCTAAATGATTTATCCATCTACATGCTTTAATCATGAACCTAATAAAAAAGTAAACAAAATGAACTCTAGACTCAAATCTAGTTCCTATGCACACTTCCCCAACAACAGTAACAAAATGTTGAGGAAAATTAATTACCTATCATTTAATTGTCAACCTGGGGGTTTCGTAAAACTTGCGAAGCGTGTGTGCACTGTATATGCTAGAAATTAAATTTCAATTTAGATCAATCTAACCATGAAAGCAAATAATGAAAAACCAAAGTCACCTATTCTAATTCAACACTCAATTCAAAAGAGATTATAGTACATCGTGTGGAATTGAAACCTTAATTGATCACACTTGCAGGAATTGAAATTGCATGAAATGAAATGTACTCTAAGGGATCATGTGTGCATTATCCAATTAGGATCCTAAGAAAGGAATAATAAAAACCACATGACATGAAATGAAAGCAAAAACAATCATTCTTAACCTCTCACATAGGAAAATATATGAAAGAAAATAAAAACAATTTCCCTTAATTTCTAGATAGGAAAGCAAATAAAAACAATTGCTCTTAACCTCTAGGTAGGAAAGAAAATAAAAACAATCACTCTTAACCTCTCACACAATAAAAGATATGAAAGAAATAAATCTTAATTTATGAAAGCAATAAATCTAAAAATAATAAATCTCACACATTGTAGGTGGCCAATACAAAAGTATGAGAGATAGCAAGTTGAGAGGCTCCCAGTGCAAGCATTACCAATCAAGGTGAACATCACTCATGCATGGTGCTAAATTTAAATTCCATTCAAAACATGAATAATATTAACTTTCCCCCTAACTATCTCCAACTCTACACATGCCTTTGGAAGGAGAAGGCTCTCCCATGTATACAAAAACATAAGAAGCTACCTCATTAATGGAGGTCCATTGTTATCTCCCTAGATCCCCAGAAAATCTCATAGAGTTACAACGACACATATCCTATTTGATGTTTATCCAAATATTCTTCCATATCTTGAAGGGAATTCGAATTTGAGCATTGGAGGCCACATAAGGGTGCGTTGGAAGCTTCCAAATGACCTACACATGTCATGAAACTCAAGCCACTTTTAAGTATTAGCAAGTATATGTCTTTTTTCTAAGTTTTAACCATTTAATTCACTTATATACTAGAAATCATTAACTTTTGTAAAACACAAATGGAACCCATATAATTATTAAAATGGAGGCTAGTGAAAGGTTATAAGGTCATGGAGTTACG
Organism: Pinus tabuliformis; assembly: GCA_031772625.1. Lineage (NCBI taxonomy): Eukaryota > Viridiplantae > Streptophyta > Pinopsida > Pinales > Pinaceae > Pinus > Pinus tabuliformis. The sequence continues at coordinate 1,288,393,301 of CM062811.1, read as the reverse complement.
ACATGTGAGTGAAATGGTGGCGATAAAGGTGAAAGTGGATGATATTTTGAATACATTTTGGAGACTCTATAAGGTGCCTCGGTAGTTTTCCTACCACCAGATAGTTTTCCACGTCTACATACCAAGGTGCCTTTACTACCACGAAAAAAAAATGTTTGTGTGGAAATTGGTCATCCACTATTGACAGATTGTTCTTTTTAGGTACTCGAGACAGAAAATCTGCAAATGGATTTTCCTCCACTGGTCGGTCCATAATAGTAATATCAAACTCCTGCAAAAGTAACAGCCAACGAGTCACCCACCCATTAGTAACAGGTTTATTGGCTAAATATCTAATAGCAGAATGATCAGTATACAGAAGGACTGAATAGCCTATTATATAATGTCTAAACTTGTTTATGGCATAAACAACCGCTAAAAATTCCTTTTCTGTGATTGTGTAATTGAGTTCAATAGAAGTTAGATTTTTGTTGATATAATAAATAGCATAGGGCTTTTTGTCTTCCTCTTGTCCGAGAACAACACCTATTGCTTTGTCTGATGCGTCTGTTGAAATGTGGAAAGGTAGATCCCAATTTGGTCCATGTAATACTCATGTAGTTGAAATTAGCTTCTTTAGATCTGCAAAGGCAACATTGCATTTGTCAGACCAATTAAATTCAATGTTACTGGTTGAGACATACAAAGGTGTGGCAATTTTTGAAATTTTTTCAATAAATCTGTATTAATACCCCATGTATCCAATGAAACTACGTACCTCGGTCTAGGTGCAGGGTGTGGGTAGTTTAAGAATTACCTCTGTTTTCATTGGATCTACCTGTATTCTTGTCGCAGAGATGTACTTTCCCAAAACCATAGCTTCAGTCATCATCATATGACATTTTACATTGCTCAAGCATAACTTGGTGGCAATGCATTGTTCAAGTACCTTTTCCAGATTTTTCAAGCACTACTTGAAATCATTCCCATAGGGGGTAGATTTGTCCATGTAAATTTCGAGCCGTTCATTGATTAGATAAGAAAAAATTCTCAATATTTCCCTTTGAAATGTGGCTGGAGCATTGCATAAACAAAAGGGTAGAACTCTATATGCAAACGTACCCCATAGGAAGGTAAGCGTGGCTTTGTTTTGGTCTTCAGGGGTGACCTGGATCTGATTATAGCCACTGAAGCCATCGAGGAAGGAAAAAAATTGTTTCGCTACTAAGGTGTCAAGAACTTGACCAATGAACAGAAGAGAGAAATGGTCCTACTAGCTAGCCTTATTCAGCTCCCTGTAGTCCACACAGATTCTCCATTTCCCATTTTTCTTCAAAACGACTACCAATGGGGAGACCCAGTGGATATCCCAGATATGATAAATAAAATTTACATCTAGCAACTTTTGCAGTTCCTCTTTCACAATATACTTAAGATGGTGATTCAACATTCTCTGGGATTGCCAAATGGTATGAGAATCCTTCTCAATGTAGATATAATGACTACATATCTGGGGATCTATACCTTTCATGTTTGAGTATTCCCAGGCAAAATATTTTTTATATTTACGAAGTACTTGAATAAGACTTTGTTGTTGGTGGCTATCCAGGTTATCGTTAATGTTAAGTGTTTTACCTGGGTCAATCTCAACCAGCCTGTTGTTATAAACAATGGTTGTGGGTATAGGCTAATCATCTGTGTCCTTGGAGGGATCTCCTTGTGCCTAATTATCAGGAATGGATCTTAATACTTGACATGTCGGGTTATTCATGAAAACTGGCCTCTTAATGAAATTGTTAATCACTTTGTCCTCTGTCTGATTCTTACATCACTTCCATGTGTAATAGTTACGCTCCCTATATGACATCCTATATAGGCATCTGTCATCGCTAACTAAGGTCGACCCAATATTAAAGGATGTCGATCTAGCCTACTCCTTGGGTTAATGATTACAAAATGCACAGGTTATTCCCAGGAATCAACAGAAACTATTACATCCTGTAAGGTCCCTTTAGGTTTGACTACTGATCTATTGAGAAGTTCTAATAATGTTGAGGTGGGTTCCAAAGCTGTAATGCCCAAAACCCTTCAGGTTTCAGTAGTCAGAATATTAATGGCTACTCCAAGATCTACTAATCTCTTTGGAAAGGTGAAGCCTTGTATTTGAACGGTTAATACAAGATTCCTTGGGTCTTCATTTTTAATCAGTTCTTGTTTACCCAGAAGGAAGTTAGATAAAGTTCCTACCACGTGCATTATTGGTGGGTTTTTAAATTTCCTCTCAGGCTTCTTCCCACATAATTCCTTAATTGCTTTTGCATAGGTTTGGATGCCTTTTATGGCCTGGAGGAGTGGAATATTTATACATTTTTTCTTATTTCCCCTAATATATCAAAATCAAGATCGACAACATGTTTAACAATTTCTAGTCTTTCGAGGAATGGGGAAGAATAAATTATAATTTTCTCTGAATTCTGCTACTTGACTATGTCTTCTTCCTGTTTTATTTCTGTAGCAATAACAGTCCACGGATTTATTTCAGGTTTTTTTTTTGTTTTTAGTTTCTTTTTCTTCTACGGAAATAGTGTTCCCTGACCTCAGCTGAAGCTCATTACATTCTACTAGTTCTATATCATTATCCAAACCCTAAAAAATTTGTACATATTGGATGGTCTATTGTTATTAGGATTCGGATTTGGTTGAGCTAGCAGTTGGGGGCGTACTGAAGGTTGAGGGTTCTGAAATGGACTAGGCAATGTGGGATGAGTTTTACAAATTGCTCCCATGGGTAAATTGGTCATCCCCATAGGGCACTACCCGTTTTGAGGCCAATTCGGGTTCTACAAGGTGGGAGAAACCCACTGTTAAGGGTAAGGATTACTAGCTGAACTTTGCAAGAAAGGGGCAGAGTATTGCGGATTTGGCCAGCCATCTCCTAGGAAGGGTTGGTCTGTCCAGGGTGACATGGAGTACTGTTGGGATTTCTAGGTAGAGAAAGGCGGTTGACCTTGCCATGATGTTCTAGGATTTTTCTGTTGATGATATTGCATAGGAAAGATCAAGGATGGGTCTTACGACATACCAGAGGGTCATGCTTCCCATTGTTGATGTTGTGCCATTGAGTATGCTGGATCTGTTCCTTCTTCAGCTTTGTTGAATACTTCTTTTAACCCTAGAAGAGATGGACGTTGATCCATGGCATGGTCCTTGGTGCATATAGAGCACATCTTAATCATGTCCAAAGGACATTCTCTTTGACTGTGCTTCTTTCGGCATCGTGGAAAGAATATGGCTAGCATATGTTCTACCTCATCTTGTCTCTATCTCACATGTATGACATCTAACTGTGTAGTCAACGTGCCTGAGATATATGTCTTAAAGTCTTCTAGGGGGTTGTCGATATCTATTCTCGTCATGCCTCCGCTGGGAAGTTTTCTTCTTCCAGTCATAGAGTCTTAGCTTCCTAACCCGGTGCGTGTGTTACCTCGTGAACACCTGATACACAATTGAATAATTTCATCATAGTCTTCTTGAGAAATGTCACCTTTCCCCATCAGATTTAAAGTTTCTATCCATTCTTCTTTCATCCCTTTTGTTAAAATGGCTTTCAAGACTGCTTTTGGTAATGTGGAGTGAGGGGATCTCTGCAAATTGTACGGAAGTTGTTCGACATATTCCTCTAGAGTTTCATTATCCTTTATAAACATTTTAAAGATTCCATATTTTAATTCCCCAGTCCTACAATAGTCTTGATATTTAGTGAGAAAATAAGTTTTCATGTCTTCCTAGGAGTTAGTGGTGCATCCACCTAAACCCATAAACCATCGCAAAGCTGCTCCTTTTAGGGTAGAGGGGAACAAATTTAATTTTTTATGGTCGGTGGTGTAATCATAACCTCTGCATAGGATGTCAAACTCAAATAAGAAAGCATCTGGATTCTTTGAGGTCATCCCATGAAAGGTTGGGATATTTTGCAAGGGAATAGCTTTCATCGGGGCGTTGGATACTGGGTCGACGATGGGATATTTCAATGTCAAGACCTAACCTTGAGGTGGTTGATTCACCATTTGGTCAAAGATGTGCCAATATCCTTCAGGGATTTCCTGGTCAGGGGGTGTTATCTGACGGAGTGGAGCACTCACGACCCAAAGTGGCTTTACCACAGTGCTCAAATCTAGAATCACTGGAGATCCTAATTTAGATGGTTGTGGCTTTGCCTTAGCAGCTCCACTAGTCTCTCCCTCTCCTTCTCTTAAATTACATGATTTTCCCTCTTGTGAAGGACAAGAGTTTTGGTGATTTAGAATTTGGAAACTTTCCTCGAACCCTTTAGTCTTGTTATGGATCTCGGCATAAGTTGCAGTTGGTGATTCTGCTACTTGAGGGATCAAAGTATAGCCCTTTACAGATACTATCTAGGGTCCTACTGATGCCTAAAATTCAAATTTTTGAATGATTTCATCTATGAAGGCTGGTCTCCCAAGGGTCGTTGATCCCTGGGCTTTGGTGGTTTTTGGTAGTGCTTTCTAATCTATTGGTAACTTTTTCCCCCTCATCATTCATTCATATACAACCTCTATGTATCTTATGAGAGCCGACACTAGGAGCAAGCTTTTTGTTTGTTGTGTACACACGTTCTCACCTCCCGTTTTCAATACCCAATTCCCTTCAGAGACACAATTTAACTATTCTTTGACAACCTCCCTGACAACGATGCCAAAAGCTTGGTGCTCTAAGATGACTATTTAAATCAACCTTAATACCTACATTATATTATCAACCTAGGATTCATCTGTTTATTTCAAGGATGTTGTCACTATCTGTGCAATAGAGGTCAAAAGTTGTTACATAACTAAATGTGTCTAATACTTCCTCAAGTCATTGCAAGAATGTATTAACAAATCCTTAATTCTCAAAGTTCAATCAAAGACAACTCAAACCATAAATCTAGATCCAATCGTAACTGTTTTGCAAAGGAAATGAATTTCAAGCATATGCACTAAAAGAAACCATATCTAATGGGCTATTATCTAATCTAGTAAATGGAAATAAATACTACAATAATAAACAACAATTAACTACTTCAATCTTGAACATGAATTAGAAAGAGCATCAATCGATTGTAACACTCAGCTTAATCTACGCAACTCATTAAAAGAACATTATTAAAGCAACAATGTTAAAGATATATTTAAAATGAAGATATAAAGAATAACTTCATTATATAAGAGAACAATAATAAAGAGTTGCAAAAGATAATGAAATAGTTATGACACAAAGGAGCAACGAAACTTCTAGTGACCAAGCCCAAAGCCTCCAGAGGTTACTGCTGATAAAGCTCAAAACATGATTAAGAGAGAATCTCTGTATTTCTCATTAATTAAAATAATAAGAGTATAGAATTACTCTAATATAAAAATATGCTATGTTCAATACAAAGATACACCAACGGGTAAGAGTCAATTCCTCTCCAATCCTTTTCACCCAACGACATCATATAGTCTAATGGAAAACTAATGAATGAAAGTGAATCCGGAGGTTCGAGAGATCCTCAAGATTTCGTGACTAAACTTTGTTTGACAAATTAGCATTCTCTTTCATATCTTTTGCTAGCTCGCATAGCCAAGGAATGGTCTCCTCCTAGTTTAGCACTGCCATTCTATCAACTGAACAACAATTGTTCAATTCTGATTTCATGTGCATTAAAACAAGAAAAAGTTAGTCTTTTCATGCTAAAAGCATGCAATTTGTTAATGATTGATTTTAACTAACTTTCACAAACTTTTTTTCCAAATCCTTTCCAAGAATTAAGACAAATATATAAAAGAAAGTGAATTATTAAGTAATGTAAGGGTACAAACATACCATTTATGTGACCGAACAACTAGAAATTAGATTTGGAATAAAGATGTTACATGTTCCAGCTTGGGCACTGAAATTTGAAGCAGCAGCAAATAAAGAGCGAGCCAAGGCATGGTGCAGTGTCCAGATGAATGTCACTTCACTACCCCTCTAGGTGTTGCATGGACATCATTAGGGAATCACCACAGAGATGCATGAACGAGAGTAGTGTATGTCGATGTTAAAAGAAAAGGTGGATTTAGAGAAAGAAACATTGCAGAAGGAGCTGAAACAAGTGGCCATGGAAAGGGAGGAGGCAAGGTAGCAAGGAGAATGGTTGGAGAAGGCCATTTCTCAGACTTGAAGCACAGTTTTGAACGTGAAGTTCCATGAGGATGGAGCACTAGAGAAAAACATCGTGAAGCTCAACCTCATGATAAAGGAATCAAATGATGCTATAGCCAAGCTAAAATTTGATTATGAAATGAAGATATCAGACCTACAAATAAGGGTGCATCCAAGTATGACACTAGAGGTTTGGGAGAAGAGAAAAAGGGACCTCAGTGTAGCATTGAAAGGCATAGCTGATACGGTGGAAGATTGTGGGAATTTTCTCGACGACACGTTGCAGATTTGGACCTAACTGCAGGAGGATCCAAACATCTTGAAGATTGACGAAGAACTATAGGCCAAGAAGAAGTAGAGCGATGAGATCTTGGCAACTATGAAGACATTACCAGTCTTGCAAAGGCTTACCAACATTTTTGAAGGAAAGAACCGCCCGACATAAATAGATGATCTATGAAGGAAAGCATAGATCTTGCAGGAGAGGAATCATATATGGCAAGAGGAAGCCCTATACTTTTTCAAGTCGTAGATGAATTATTGAAGGAATTGAAAAAAATAGAAGTGAGCTACTACAAAAGACCATTGGCCCTACTATGAAAGCTTTGTTGAAGGAAGCATAGAAGGACGAAAAGTTGATGGCAAAAATACTCCAACATTACAATGCACTATAGAAGAGGATCACAATGAAGATCAAGGGCATCGAAGTTGAGTGACTCAGGATGATTCATGGGTGAGTATTGGGTGCTTGTTGAGAAGGGCCCAACTTGGTCTAAGTTTTGAGTAAAATACCTCGTGAACGAAGGAGCAGACTGCACGGAGCTGGCGAAGATATATTCATAGCGTGAACTTTTATGGCTTTTGGGATGGGAAAAAGGCCTTATTTTGTAATGGGTATTGGGTAGCAGTCCTTGTTTTATGGATCCATGGTATGTGGACCGTGGTTTTTTTATAGATGAATTATATAAAAGGATATGTAATACCTTAGTGAAAGAAATAATATATAGAAGGAAAGTAATGAAATATCATTGAATCTCTGTTTTTGCGTCTGTAGTCTGTAGTTTTGGGAGAAGGCTCTGTATCTCAGTGCACAGATACCTTGAAGAGTCTACATCTAAGTTTGTAGACCACCTACATATGGGTGCACAAGTCAGAAAAGGGAATGTATTTGAAGATCTGTTTAAGAAAACAAAAGTTTTGGTGAAGTATTGTATCTCTGTAAATGTTAATTTGTTACTGTTATGCATCTGATTATCTATGATTTTACTAAGTTATGCAAAGATTTGTAAGATATAATGTTAGGTGTTAGAGTTTATGTGTTTATGTAAATTAATCATTTGCGCGAAGTTATTATGAATGCGAAGTTATACGATCGATATACAATATGTTGTGGAAACTTGGTACCGCAACCTCCCATAACTACTTCAGGTGAGACTACGACCAGCTTTTAGGTCATTTCTAGAAGGTCCAATAGTTGAGGGTTTTGTTGTTGCACAACACACTTTGAACCTAGGTCAAGCCCCCTCAAACCAACAATAATTGATGGCCAATGAATAATAACAAGTTTGTGGAGGGCATGAATCTTAGGAGGACTCGCAGCTCCTCTAATATTCAAAGAGATGATAATCATGGAAAACCCTGCAAAGAGGTCATAGCTAGTCTAAGGGCCTTTGATATGTCCATGGAATTAGAAAACTCCCTGAATAAATCCCTTTGGGAAGAACTTTCATGGACTAAGTAATTTTTTATTGGGACTTTTCTTCCAGATGGTAACATTCTGAAATGAGGGGATAGATTCATCTAGTGAATATGACAAAGGATGAGGAGAAGGGAAAGTTGGAATGGCCATGATATCTAGGGAGGATTTTAGAGAGGGATCTAGGGAGCCAGAATCCATCTCCTTTAGAGCCCCAACATTAAATTTATAAGAATAAGAAGAAGTGTTCTCAAGAGGAAGGGTGAAGTGTGGGGGAGGGGTCCAAAAGTGAGACAAAAAAATGTGGTCAGGGTCAGGCCCTCTGAGTGAAGAGTAGAGTTAATATACAACATCTCTACAAATTTTACATCAACATAGGATGTTTTACGAGATTTACATGCATAACTATCAAATAAAATAACGTATTTTGCAAAGAGAAAATTTAGGAGCTTACCAAATAGTGAATCCATAAGAGACTGAGAAATCCACGTGTCAGATAGATAAATAAGCAGGCTATTTTGCCTCCCACAACCAGGCTTTAAAATTAATGTTTGTTTACGCATTTTTATCCTTTTTTTTGTCCAATGCAATTTATTCCAAAATAAGCACGTCATTTCTAATTTTTGAATAATTTAGAAAAGTGTCATAATGACAGGGATATAGGAAAATTGGAGGTTTCAAAATAATTGATATATATTTACACTATGTTGGCAATCGAGCTGCACATTTTTTCATCTGACCACCATTATTTAATTCCACATAATAGTACATGTTTTCCAGTTATGATGAGTGGACTTACTTCAGAAATTAGTATATGTATTCAAGCGAAACAATTCAATTTTGTAAAACTTTACATCTATTCTCACTTATTACCAACATGTGATTTTATAAAATGGGGAAATCAATAAACACCAGGGTCCAGACTCCAGACTCATGAATGCTATATTAAATGACTATGTATATATTATAGGGGGTTACACATGTATTCGAATAAGTACATGACTCATAGCTCGTGGGGGATCCAACAAGGTTGTGCAATCAATGTCCATCATGACTCCGATAATTTTGAGTAGGAAATAAATTATATTCACGCTTTTAGAGTGACATTTAATTTTAGAGTTTTCTAATGTATTATCAATAATGAACATATAATGTAATAAAATTGGGTTACGAATCCAATCAGATGGAAGAGAAACAAACCATTACATCTCTTGGTTGGTCTTTCTTGCTATTTCACTCTTCAGGCACATCCTCATGGATCAACAAATCAAAGCGGAGTTTGCCATATTGGGTTCCTGTTGGAGGACGAGGATGACATATTGCATAAATGTAAGTAACCTTATCAAGTGTTTTGCATTTTTCCATAAGGTCAATGACTAAGAGAGAGATGGGGTTCTATGCGAAATCAAATTCATGAAGCACAATTTGGTGTACTTGTTAACATCATGAGTTCTGCGATCTAACACTGGAAATTTGAACAAGCACACACTTTGCATCAACTTTGGGATGAAACCTTCAAAACTAGTGTCAAGTTGGGAGATTTACTACTTAAATAAGTAAGATTTGGGTTGGATTTAATTATGCATTTTGTTTTTTCAAAATGATAAATCTAATGTTCTCAGGTTTAATGCATTCGAATTAGTGGTATATATCTCCAGACCATAATTTAGTTGTTTCTCTGTTGGAAAGAGGTAAAGATACATGAAACTGCCATGGCTAGTTTATTGAGGCTCGAGGGTGCATGTTGTGTGAGTTAATAATTTTATATTATAATCAATTTCTTGTTAATCTCATCCACATGTGAATTCCTTGTGCCATAAATAATATGGGTATTATATATAATATCCTCTAAGGGAATGCACTACATATGACTGGGTTTCTTTGGCTTAAGTGCTAGTAGAGGGGTAATGACTATGGAAAAATGTTTCTAGACTTCAAGTGACCTTATCCATTTAAAACCCATGCCATTCTGTTGGGGTATGTTATAGCGACAGTAGAACCCTAGTGGAGGGTTTCTAACAGTGCAAACTATCAAATGGGAAGTGTACCGAGTACCCATTTTTTTGAGGTAGAAAAAAATCATCTAACTTTGAAAAGTGTTGATTCAGAATACACATTTTTTTAGGGAACATATTTTTTACAGTTTGAATTTTTTTATGTATCAAGTATGAACATTTTTTTAAAATGTTAGTGATTTTCATGCTGATTTTGAAAAGTGTTGATGCAACATCAACCCCTTTTTTTAGAGGGATTATTTTGGCACTTTAAATTTTATAATGTATTAAGTCTGAATTTTTTTTTTTAAATGTTGGTGATTTTCATGCAAATTTTGAAAAAAATTGACATTTTTTAAGGCATAATTTTTACACTTCATTTTTATTTTTTATTTTTTTATTTATTTATTTTTTTATTTTTTTTATGTCCTAAGTATGCACAATTTTTTTTAAAATTGTTGACTACTTAACTATTTTTAAAATTGTCTTATTCCTCTTCTTGGTTTTCGTCCTAAGATATTTATTTTTTTAGGGATTTTCAAATATGTGTTTTTTTTTTTCTTTGCAATGTCTTTTTATAATGAAATTTTTATTTTTTTTTGCAAAATTAAAAAAATAATAATAACATTAATATTTTGAGGTTATGATTTTTTATATATTTATATATTGTTAATTAATACTTCAACACACAAAATAATTGTCACTAAAAAATAATAATTTTAAGCACTGGACAAAAAATATAGATTTTGTATATAGGTATAAAAAAATATGTATTTCACAACCTTTTTGCTAAAAATGAAATGTTAAATACAATTTTTTAATGAAAAAATTGAATAAAAGAAGTTGGAAAAATAACAAATATATAGACATTTTATGAATTTTATATCCAAAGAATATGACATTGAAGTTTTATTTTCCAAAAAAAATGATTCAGATAATTTTTTAAGTAAAAATAACACAAAAAAATGTTGAAAAAAATAAAACATACAATTTAAAGAAAACTAATCCTTAAAAATAAAAATAAAAAACATAAGCACCCATTCTGGGTGAGAGAAGGTGCACCGACCTTGGTGGGATCTGCACCAAGGACAAAGTAATGAATGACCATAAGGAAAGGTGGTCGATCGACAACTTGCATTCAATAGTCTGCATGTGTAAGGTGGCATTGAATGAGGAAGCCTATCTTGGGAGATTGGTGGGCAGACGATATACATTTCTCTAGTGGTTTCGCTCCAATTTGATCATTTTCTCATCAAATGGGAATATGATTTCTCTCCTGGTCTCAAGAACAATAGTGGATGGGAGATTAAGTTGCATTTGTGGCTTCCAAGTGGTGAGAAACTAGTGTGGGTATGCCTTTCTTATTACTCCTAGTCTCATCCTCCCAGACCTGGTTGTGTGTCTTTGCTCGACAAGTTTCACGGTTGTTTCTAAATTATGGATTTCGGAAAGTGATGAGGTAATCTAGGTAGTTTTTTAACCAAATATTATGAAACATGAAGTCATACTTATCCACTCTGTCATTTTTTATATGCTTTTCATAATTCTTCTATCCTTCATGGATTTGTATTTAGAAATTAAGGTTGACCACCTTTCTATCATAATTGGCTGTCAATTATGATAGCTAGCTAAGGATTTATCAACTGCTTCAAGCAGACTGGGTAAGTTGGGCAGATGGTAACCCTACATGCCAGACACCTCTATCTCGAAAAGGGTCTATGACTGTAACGAAAATAATTACAAACTCCTCAGTTGTGGTCGGGAAAACATTGGGGAGGTTTATGAGTATTTTGAATTTACTGCTTATTCCTATTTTATATTATTCTACCATATATGTACAAGTATCTTATTCTTTCAACTAGGCTTCGCTCCTGTGCCTTTCTATATCTTAATAGTTCAGGTGTATGCCTAGTGAGGTTTCTGGTTGACATAATTTGCAAGTCTTTACAATCTAGGATCGGTGTCTTTTCGAGTGGTCTGCTTCAGTTTCAGTGGTTACTTCTGTTGTTTGAATTTTAGTATAATGACCCATCTCACCTATTCCAAAAGGATTTTTGGCTAGGGCGACAATGTGCAGGGCCGTAACAGAGGTTGTGGGAATGGGAAGAGGTAGGCCTCACCTTTGATAGCTAAAGGAAAAGGTTGCAATTGTATATTAGGAAAATCTCAAGATGCCACTTATGCTTATTATAGTAGCACACCTCCTCATGTCCGTCAATTGATATCAGGCTAGGAAGCAAAATTAAAGGAGAAAGTTGCAAAAATTGATCCTAATTTGGGAGAGTGGTTATCCTTAATGTAGGATTCAGGTCATTCGAGGGGCAGATATACCTAATTCTAACAATTGATTTTCTTATATTTTCTTATGAAGAACATAGTGGAAAACGTTATTGGTCCAGCCCAGCTGGGACTTCCAAACCCAATTCTGAGCTCCAGAAAATTCAAAGGGAATTTCAACTAATACAACATCAAATCCAACTTCAAAATTTTTGTCTCAGTTGAATTGAGCATAATATACCTTGTCTCCCTTAGGTAGAGCTTCCAAGTTCCAGTGCCAAAAATCTAATGCATGTTGATTATTCAAACAAATAATGGACTAAATAGTATGGTTGTTTTTGTGTAATTTTGAGTAGTGTTTTTGGATGGACTTTCAGAAGTTTAACTATTATTTTAGATATCTAGATATTAGGAATATTAAGGATACTCAAACATATATTGTTCTTTGAGAAAATTTGAAACATTTAAATTTTGGATGGCTTATCATGCAGTTAGATGCCCAATAGATCCAGTTTCCCAGTGGGTGGGTTGAGGCCATCTAACTATTTTTTGGATGTGTAAGTATTCCTATCTACTTTTTTATGTTCCTATCCGCCTAGTTCCCATGCATCTCCCACCATCATCAACCCTCACGGCCTTGCGGTCCCGGGACTAACAATCTGATTCCTGTGATCGAATTTCCAGCACCACTGTTGGGCGAGGGTGGAAACTCCACCCCTCCCAACCGCATGCCAAGGTGACCTTGCAGTTGGAAATTTCATTTCAGGAATCGAATCAGTAGCCCTAGTGTGATGGCCCTATACCTGTGCTACACTTTGAACCAACGGATAGCAGGTGCGGCACCACTACACTTTTTCTTTTCACCAATACTGGAGTGTATGGACTATGCCTAACTTCAATACTTAGCCAATTATCCAATCAAGTGTCAACAATGCAGCGTAATAAAAATTACTTCTTAAATTATATTTCATCATCATTATGCAGGGGAAATAAATAATGAGACAAGTATATGAACTTATACTTGGGAGGGGAAACTCCCGTAAACTCTGCCCGTATCAGTAATATATAACACTTCAATATTTTACAAGTGTACAATAATATAAAAACTTTCTGCTAAGTTGTGCAACGAAAAACGGTCCTGCACACTTAGACAAGTATCCAAGACCCGTGTCACAACCGTGTAGCACGACCGTTGCTTCTGACCACACTATTATGTTCGGAAACCCTAATTTATGTCTCGGCACAACTCGTGCTACAGTCATTCAATACCCACATGAATTACCACGCTTCACTTCCACAGCCTTGTCGCATGACCCATGCTACCCACTAAACATAACCTATGACTTGCACTTTGACAAAACCCATACATAGTTCACCGTGTCAACAATTTGAACTGTTTGCTGAAAAAATTCTCAATATTGCCCTTTGAAATGTGGCTGGAGCATTACATAAACAAAAGGGTAGAACTCTATATGCAAACGTACCCCATAGGAAGGTGAACGTGGCTTTGTTTTGGTCTTCAGGTGTGACCTGGATCTGATTATAGCCACTGAAGCCATCGAGGAAGGAAAAAAATTGTTTCGCTACTAAGGTGTCAAGAACTTGACCAATGAACAGAAGAGAGAAATGGTCCTACTAGCTGGCCTTATTCAGCGCCCTGTAGTCTGCACAGATTCTCCATTTCCCACTTTTCTTGGGAACGACTACCAATGGGGAGACCCAGTGGATATCCGAGATATGATAAATAAAATTTACATCTAGCAACTTTTGCAGTTCCTCTTTCACAATATGCCTAAGATGGCGATTCAACATTCTCTAGGGTTGTCGAATGGTATGAGAATCCTTCTCAATGTAGATATGATGAGTACATATATGGGGATCTATACCTTTCATGTCTGAGTATTCCCAGGAAAAATATTTTTTATATTTACGAAGTACTTGAATAAGCCTTTGTTGTTGGTGGCTATCCAGGTTATCGTTAATGTTAAGTGTTTTACCTGGGTCAATCTCAACCAGCCTGTTGTTATAAACAATGGTTTTGGGTATAGGCTAATCATCTGCATCCTTGAAGGGATCTCCTTGTGCCTAATTATCAAGAATGGATTTTAATACTTGACATGTCGGGTTATTCATGAAAACTGGCCTATTAATGAAATTGTTAATCACGTCGTCCTCTGTCTGATTCTTACATCAGTTCCATGTGTAATAGTTATGCTCCCTGTATGACATCCTATATAGGCATCTGTCATCGCTAACTAAGGTCGACCCAATATTAAAGGATGTCCATCTAGCCTACTCCTTGGGTTAATGATTACAAAATGCACAGGATATTCCTAGGAATCAACAGAAATTGTTACATCCTATAAGGTCCCTTTAGGTTTGACTACTGATCTATCAACAAGTTCTAATAATGTTGAGGTGGGTTCCAAAGCTGTAATGCCCAAAACCCTGTAGGTTTCAGTAGTCAGAATATTAATGGCTGCTCCAAGATCTACTAATGTGTTTGGAAAGGTGAAGCCTTGTATTTGAATGGTTACTACAAGATTCCTTGGGTCTTCATATTTAATCAGTTCTTGTTTACCCAGAAGCAAGTTAGATAGAGTTCCTACCACGTGCACTGTTGGTGGGTTTTTAAATTTCCTCTCAGGCTTCTTCCCACATAATTCCTTAATTGTTTTTGCATAGATTTGGATGCCTTGTATGGCCTGGAGGAGTGGAATATTTATACATTTTTTTCTATTTCCCCTAATATATCAAAATCAAGATCGACAACAGGTTTAACAATTTCTAGTCTTTTGAGAAATGGGGAAGAATAAATTATAATTCTCTCTGAATTCTGAACATGTAAATTTCGATCCCTTCATTGAGTAGATAAGAAAAAATTCTCAATATTTCCCTTTGAAATGTGGTTGGAGCATTGCATAAACAAAAGGGTAGAACTCTATATGCAAACGTACCCCATAGGAAGGTAAATGTGGCTTTGTTTTGGTCTTCAAGGGTGACCTGGATCTGATTATAGCCACTGAAGCCATCGAGGAAGGAAAAAAATTGTTTCGCTACTAAGGTGTCAAGAACTTGACCAATGAACAGAAGAGAGAAATGGTCCTACTAGCTGGCCTTATTCAGCTCCCTGTAGTCCGCACAGATTCTCCATTTCCCATTTTTCTTGGGAATGACTACCAATGGGGAGACCGAGTGGATATCTGAGATATGATAAATAAAATTTACATCTAGCAACTTTTGCAGTTCCTCTTTCACAATATGCCTAAGATGGTGATTCAACATTCTCTGGGGTTTCCAAATGGTATGAGAATCGTTCTCAATGTAGATATAATGAGTACATATCTAGGGATCTATACCTTTCATGTCTGAGTATTCCCAAGCAAAATATTTTTTATATTTACGAAGTACTTGAATAAGCCTTTGTTGTTGGTGGCTATCCAGGTTATCGTTAATGTTAAGTGTTTTACCTGGGTCAATCTCAACCAGCCTGTTGTTATAAACAATGGTTGTGGGTATACGCTAATCATCTGCGTCCTTGGAGGGATCTCCTTGTGCCTAATTATCAAGAATGGATTTTGATACTTGACATGTCGGGTTATTCATGAAAACTGGCCTATTAATGAAATTGTTAATCACGTCGTCCTCTGTCTGATTCTTACATCAGTTCCATGTGTAATAGTTATGCTCCCTGTATGACATCCTATATAGGCATATGTCATCGCTAACTAAGGTTGACCCAATATTAAAGGATGTCCATCTAGCCTACTCCTTGGGTTAATGATTACAAAATGCACAGGATATTCCTAGGAATCAACAGAAATTGTTACATCCTGTAAGGTCCCTTTAGGTTTGACTACTGATCTATCGACAAGTTCTAATAATGTTGAGGTGGGTTCCAAAGATGTAATGCCCAAAACCCTGCAGGTTTTAGTAGTCAGAATATTAATGGCTGCTCCAAGATCTACTAATGTCTTTGGAAAGGTGAAGCCTTCTATTTGAATGGTTACTACAGGATTCCTTGGGTCTTCATATTTAATCAGTTCTTATTTACCCAGAAGAAAGTTAGATAAAGTTCCTACCACGTGCACTGTTCATTTCCAGAAGGTCCAGTAGTTGAGGGTTTTGTTGTTGCACAACACACTTTGAACCTAGGTCAAGGCCCCTCAAACCAACAATAATTGATGGCCAATGAATAATAACAAGTTTGTGGAGGGCATGAATCTTAGGAGGACTCGCAGCTCGTCTAATATTCAAAGAGATGATAATCATGGAAAACCCTGCAAGGAGGTCATAGCTAGTCTAAGGGCCCTTGATATGTCCATGGAATTAGAAAACTCCTTGAATAAATCCCTTTGGGAAGAACTTTCATGGACTAAGTAATTTTTTATTGGGACTTTTCTTCCAGATGGTAACATTCTGAAATGAGGGGATAGATTCATTTAGTGAATACGACAAAGGATGAGGAGAAGGGAAAGTCGGAATGGCCATGATATCTAGGGAGGATTTTAGAGAGGGATCTAGGGAGCCAGAAACCATCTCCTTTAGAGCCCCAACATTAGATTTAGAAGAATAAGGAGTGTTCTCAAGAGGAAGGGTGAAGTGTGGGGGAGAGGTCCAAAAGTGAGACAAAAAAATGTGGTCAGGGTCAAGCCCTCTGAGTGAAGAGTAGAGTTAATATACAACATCTCTACAAATTTTACATCAACATAGGAGGTTTTACAAGATTTACATGCATAACTATCAAATAAAATAATGTATTTTGCAAAGAGAAAATTTAGGAGCTTACCAAATAGTGAATCCATAAGAGACTGAGAAATCCACGTGTCAGATAGATAAATAAGTAGGCCATTTTTCCTCCCACAACCAGGCTTTAAAATTAATGTTTGTTTACGCATTTTTATCCTTTTTATTTGTCTAATGCAATTTATTCCAAAATAAGCACGTCATTTCTAATTTTTGAATAATTTAGAAAAGTGTCATAATGACAGGGATATAGGAAAATTGGAGGTTTCAAAATAATTGATATATATTTACACTACGTTGGCAATCGAGCTGCACATTTTTTCATCTGACCAGCATTATTTCATTCCACATAATAGTACATGTTTTCCAGTTATGATCAGTGGACTTACTTCAGAAATTAGTATATGTTTCAAGCTAAACAATTCAATTTTGTAAAACTTTACATCTATTTTCACTTATTACCAACATGTGATTTTATAAAATAGGGAAATCAATAAGCACCAGGGTCCAGACTCTAGACTCATGAATGCTATATTAAATGACTATCTATATATTAATGACCATAAGGAAAGGTGGTCGATCGACGACTTGCATGCAATAGTCTGCAGGTGTAAGGTGGCATTGAACGAGGAAGCCTATCTTGGGAGATTGGTGGGTAGACGATATACATTTCTCTAGTGGTTTCGCTCCAATTTGATCATTTTCTCATCAAATGGGAATATGATTTCTCTCCTGGTCTCAAGAACAATAGTGGATGGGAGATTAAGTTGCATTTGTGGCTTCTAAGTGGTGAGAAACTAGTGTGGGTATGCCTTTCTTATTACTCCTAATCTCATCTTCCCAGACCTGGTTGTGTGTCTTTGCTCGACAAGTTTCACGGTTGTTTCTAAATTATGGATTTCGGAAAGTGATGAGGTAATCTAGGTAGTTTTTTAACCAAATATTAAGAAACATGAAGTCATACTTATGCACTCTGTCAATTTTTATATGATTTTCAGAATTCTTCTATCCTTCATGGATTTGTATTTAGAAATTAAGGTTGACCTCCTTTCTATCATAATTGGCTTTCAATTATGATAGCTACCTAAGGATTTATCAACTGCTCCAAGCAGACTGGGTAAGTTGGGCAGATGGTAACCCTACATGGCAGACACCCCTATCTTGAAAAGGGTCTATGACTGTAACGAAAATAATTACAAACTCCTAAGTTGTGGTCGGGAAAACGTTGGGGAGGTTTATCAGTATTTTGAATTTACTGCTTATTCCTATTTTATATTATTCTACCATATATGTACAAGTATCTTAATCTTTCAACTAGGCTTTGCTCCTGTGCCTTTCTATATCTTAATAGTTCAGGTGTATGCCTAGTGAGGTTTCTGGTTGACAGAATTTGCAAGTCTTTACAATCTAGGATCGGTGTCTTTTCGAGTGGTCTGCTTCAGTTTCAGTGGTTACTTCTGTTGTTTGAATTTTAGTATAATGACCCATCTCACCTATTCCAAAAGTATTTTTGGCCAGGGCGACAATGTGTAGGGCCGTAACAGAGGTTGTGGGAATGGGAAGAGGTAGGCCTCACCTCTGATAGCTAAAGGAAAAGGTTGCAATCATATATTAGGAAAATCTCAAGATTCCACTTATGCTTATTATAGTAGCACACCTCCTCATGTCCGTCAATTGATATCAGGCTAGGAGGCAAAATTAAAGGAGAAAGTTGCAAAAATTGATCCTAATTTGGGAGAGTGGTTATCCTTAATGTATGATCCGGATTTAAACAGGAACGCAACAAATTACAGAGATAACCATATACACAAAGATGCAGCGGAAATAATACTTCATTTCATTAATGGAAAATACTAAAATATGCTTACAAACAAAAATGGAAATAAACTAGCTAGGGCGATGGTAGCTTATCTCTGAGAAGAGATGTGATGGCTACATGCCTCTGAACTGTGTTACAATGAGGCTCGAAGGCCTATTTATTGTTGAGAAACAATGGAAAAACCCTTAACATTCCAAAACCTAACCCTAGGAGATGAAATGCCAAACTGTGGGCCCCGTTTGGGGGTAAGTTGGTACATCCACTTCCCGGGATCGTAACTTTGGCATATGATCTTCGTTTGACGCGTACAATAGCTCATTAGAAAGATCTATCCGAGCACTATCACTGTTGGAACGGGCAACACCAGTCCATTCCATGGACTCGTGTTGCCCCCGGATTCCCCAAAAAACGTCGTTTAGGGCCTCAAAATGGCTCCGGAAGTTCAGGACCCGAAAAACTGCTAAAAATAGTAAGTTGTGCTACAATTAAGGAAACTGAAAATGCTGAGAAAGACAATGGTGGGGGTCCAGGTGGACTTGGCAGGTGGCCACCAATATCCACCTGGATCATTCCTCCCCCCTTAGGAAGCAATGGTCCCCATTGCATTGAGCTCCTCCATGAGATGAGGAAACTTCTGTTGAACTTGTTCCCTGGTGAGCCACTTGCCCTGCTGAAGGAGTTGGCCCGCTTTGACAACTCGATACAGTTGGATATTCTGTTGGCGAGTGTTCTTGATCTGTGTGTCCATGATCCGATCAGTTGCAGCTTGTTCCATGTAATCTGGATTTAATTCTGTGGGTTTGAGCTGTTCTGCAATGTCGGATGTGTCTAGCAATGGTGGAAAGTATGGCCGAAGGCGGTCCACATTGAATACTGGGTGCAGGCCAAGGAATGGGGGAATGTTGAGCTCAAATGCATTGTCTCCCATAGCCTTAGTAATGGTGTAAGGACCATATCGGAGTGGTCTCAATTTCCGATAGGCTCCAGTAAGGCGTTCCTTTTGCAAATGCAACCAGACTTTGTCGCCCACCTGAAACTTGTGTGGCACCCAATGTTGATCATGTCGCTACTTGTACTTGGCATTTGATTTCTCAAGAATGTCATGGACCTGCTGGCAAATATGTTGGATGCGCTCAATGAAGCTGGTGGCCTTATCTGTTTTGGACTGGACATGAGCTGAATTCATGTGAGTAGCTGCAAGTGGCATGGCCACATCAATGGGGCATAGTGGCTGGAATCCCAAACCCACCTGAAAAGGGCTATGGCCAGTGGAGCTGTGAAGAGCTCGGTTGTAGCTGTGCTGAACGTAGGGGAGGCTCTCGTCCCATGTGCGTGGATGCTTTGAGTTATACATGCGCAGAATGTGCACAATCATCCTATTGACAACCTCTGTCTGGCCATCAGTTTGAGGATGGAAGGCTGTGGACTTCGTGAGTTTGGTGTCCAGCATTGACCAGAGACTGGACCAAAAGGTGCTGAGAAACCGACTGTCCCGATCTGAGATGATAGACTGTGGGATCCCAAAGTGCACCCACACTCGTTCAAAGAAGAGTTTAGCAGTGGCTTCTGCTGTGATATTCTTCTTGCAGGCCATCATAATGGCCATCTTTGAGAACCTGTCGACGACCACAAAAACACAGTCATTTCCATGCTTAGTGGAAGGAAGGCCTGACATGTAATCCATGGAGATGGATTCCCAAGGTCGACTAGGGGTAGGCAACGGGGTATAGAGGCCTTGCTTCTTAATGGTCGGTTTGGCAATGGCACAGGCAGTACATGATCAGATGTACTTCCCAACATCCTGTCGAAGATTCGGCCAATAGAAATAGTTTTGCAGTACTGCCACTGTTTTCTCGACCCCGAAATGCCCAGCAGCCCGACTGTAGTGTGCTTCCCAAATCATCTTGGCACGCTCGCTTGAAGGAACACAAAGGTGACCGAGGTGGCATAATAGGGCATCCTGGAGGTGAAAATCTGCAACCTGCCGACCCTCCAAGAGTGTCTGGTATGTGTGGCCGAATTCTGGGTCGCTTTTGTAGAGAAGTGGCCAATCAGAAGTCTCGTGCCCGCAAGAGTTGAGCACGGTGGTTAGCGCCATGATCGGTGGTCGACTGAGGCAATCTGCAACATTATTGGTGCTGCCCTTTTTATACTTGATATTCAAGTGAAACTGTTGCAGGTATGTAGACCACTTCTGATGGCGATCATTCTGCAATTTCCCTTGGGTCTGTATGAACTGCAGAGGTCGGTGGTCTGTGTGGATGACCGTTTCCTTCCCCAAAATGTAATGCTTCCATTGTCGGCAGGCCTGTACAATGGAATACATCTCTTTATCATAAGTGGGGTACTTCCGGACTGTGTCTGAAAGTGTTTCACTGTGATATGCCACTGGATGTCCATGTTGAGTAAGGACTGCCCCAATAGCATAGTCAGAGGCATCTGTCTCGACCTCAAATGGTTGTTGTAAATCTGGTAACGCGAGCACTGGTGCCGTGCAGAGGCGATCCTTCAACTCCCTGAATGCCTTCTGTTGAGATTCAGACCAAAAGAATTTTGCTTTCGCCCCGCCCTTGGTGACTTGACTCAAGGGCCAAGAAATATGAGAAAATCCCAACACAAACCTGCGGTAGAAGTTGGCAAGACCTAGAAAGCTGCGGAGCTCTGTTAGAGTGGTTGGAGAGGGCCAATCCCGAATGACTTGGACCTTGGCTGGATCGACATGCACCCCCTGTTCATCAATGATGTATCCCAGATACTGAACCTCGGTCATGCCAAAAGTGCATTTCTCCAAATTGGCACATAGCTTGTGTTGCCGCAGTGTTTGGAGAACCTGTCGGATGTGGTGGAGGTGCTCTTCCCAACTCTGGCTGAAGATCAGAATGTCATCCAAGTATACTACTACAAAGGAGTTGGTGAATGGCCACAAGATGTCATCCATTAGCCTCATAAAGGTTGCAGGAGCATTCGTCAATCCGAAAGGCATGACCAACCATTCGAAGAGGCCCTCCTTGGATTTGAAGGCAGTCTTCCACACATCTGAGGGTTCAATTGGTACCTGGTGATATCCTGACTTCAGATCGATCTTGCTGAAATATTTCGCCCCCTTTAGTTGGTCTAGGAGGTCATCAATCCGCGGGATCGGGTACCTATTACGGACAGTGATCTTGTTCAGCGCCCGATAGTCAATACAGAGTCTCCACGTCCCATCCTTCTTCTGTACCAACACTTTCGGGCTCCCACAGGGCGAAGAACTCGGACGGATGTGACCTTTCTGCAGGAGCTCCTGAATCTGCCTCTTGATTTCATTGTTCTCCAGAACGGAGCGCCGATAAATTGGTCCATTGGGTAGCGGTGCACCTGGGGTCAGATCGATGGAGTGCTTGACTTGACAGTGCAGAGGAACCCCTGCCGGGGAGGTGAAGATGTCTTCGTACTCCTCCACAATCTTGTCCATCTGTAGCTGCCGTGCAGAGGGACCCCGTTTGGAGGCCGCGGCCACTGTCTTCTTCTTCCCTTGAGGGCGTATCATCAGGAAAACAAATTTCCTGGTTTTGGAAATGATCTTACTGCATTGTTTTGCAGTAATCAAAGAGATGGCGGCAGGGGGTGCTACCTCTGGTATCCTGAACAACTTATTTCCCAATGTAATAATAACAGCACGGGGCCTTGATTCATACACAGCATGTCGCTTCCACAAGTATGGTTGTCCTAGTAATACATCACAAACTTCAAGGGGAGCAATGTCACACAATACCTCATCCGTGAAGGGCTTGATGTTGTATGGAAGGCGACACTGCTGGCTCACGCGAAGATCTCGCCCTTGGTGAAGCCACCCAATGGTGTATGGTTGTGGATGTGCTGTGGTCGGTAAGCCCAACCGCTTCACGACCTCTGCCGAAATGAGGTTCTTTTGACTCCCGCTATCAACAATGAACTGTATCGGGGAGCCCTTTACCCACATCTGGGAGTGGAAGAGACGCTCCTCCTCCTCTGGATCTTCGGGTTCATTTTTCTGGATCTTTGCGGTAGCAACAGTGGCGCTGGGATCCGCATCAATGATCTGCTTCCCTTTTTCATACCCCTTATCGGGTTCTGACTCAGAGTCGGAACATGCATCTGATTCTGAAACCTTTAGCTCAGCCACCAGTGACTGCTTGGCCCGACACTCACTTGTGTTGTGAGTGGAGCTCTTATGGAACTCGCACCATTTTCCAGTGTCCTTTCTCGGCTTCGCGGCGTTGCTCTTTGCTTGCAGCTTCGGCTGGTTGTCTTGGGCTGTCCCGCCTTGGCTTTGTCCTTTGTTCTGTGGTTTAGGGGCACCTTTCCCCTGCTTTGGATTCGCAAATCCAAAGTCTCGCTTCTTTTGTTTAAACTTCTGCTCGACCTTGACGGCATACCGGTATGCTGCGCCGAGCGAGGGGATGTTTAGGAACTGTATTTCTTCCTGGATGTACTTGTGCAGGCAGCCACAGTATTTGAGTATCAAATGTTGCTCTGAATCCTTGATACCCAACTTTGTGCGAAGGGTATGGAAAAGATTGGTGAACTCCGGCACGTCTTGGTCCCTTCCCTGCCGCAGCGTGGTCCATTTTATGTATTCATCCTCATAGCTTCCGACAGGGTAGTACTGCTCCTTGATGGCATCCCGGAACGAATCCCAGGTGGGTGCAGCTGAAAATAGTGAGCCAGTACTTTCATCCTTCTGCTCACAGTAGGTTTCCCACCAGTCCTTGACGTGGGGGGCTGCTTTGAGAAGAGCAAAAATAATCTTTTCCCGACTCGAAAATTCATGAACAGAAAAATAACCCTCTAGCAGATTTAACCATTTATCTACGGCATCGGCGTCTATCTGACCCTCGAATATGGGGACTTCAAAATTAACTTGTACCTTAAAGGGTGTGGCGTTTCCAGAGGAGCTGCTGGAAGCCGATGTGCCGCTTCTGGGTAGCCGCTAAAGGATCTGCGCAAAGCTGTCCATCATCGCGTTCCGTTGTCGCTCGAGCGCTTCTTCGAGCAAGATTTTGATGGGATCTCCTGCCCCCTCGTCTTTCTTCTCGTCCGCCATGGGAGGCCGTCGGGATTTGCGAGGCTGGTCTTGCAAAGGTTCAACCAGTTCAAGCCCTAACTCCTTATATCCCGACCTTGTTAGGGACATGCAAAGAAAAACAGAGAAAAAGCAGACCTCTCTGATACCACTGATCCGGATTTAAACAGGAACGCAACAAATTACAGAGATAACCATATACACAAAGATGCAGCGGAAATAATACTTCATTTCATTAATGGAAAATACTGAAATATGCGTACAAACAGAAATGGAAATAAACTAGCTAGGGCGATGGTAGCTTATCTCTGAGAAGAGATGTGATGGCTACATGCCTCTGAACTGTGTTACAATGAGGCTCGAAGGCCTATTTATTGTTGAGAAACAATGGAAAAACCCTTAACATTCCAAAACCTAACCCTAGGAGATGAAACGCCAAACTGTGGGCCCCGTTTGGGGGTAAGTTGGTACATCCACTTCCCGGGGTCGTAACTTTGGCATATGATCTCTGTTTGACGCATACAATAGCTCATTAGAAAGATCTATCCGAGCACTATCATTGTTGGAACGGGCAACACCAGTCCATTCCATGAACTCGTGTTGCCCCCAGATTCCCCAAAAAACGTCGTTTAGGGCCTCAAAACGGCTCCGGAAGTTCAAGACCCGAAAAACTGCTAAAAATAGTAAGTTGTGCTACAATTAAGGAAACTGAAAATGCTGAGAAAGACAATGGTGGGGGTCCAGGTGGACTTGGCAGGTGGCCACCAATATCCACCTGGATCAATGTAGGATTTAGGTCATTCGAGGGGTAGATATACCTAATTCTAACAATTGATTTTCTTATATTTTCTTATGAAGAACATAGTGGAAAACGTTATTAGTCCAGCCCAGCTGGGACTTCCAAACCCAATTCTGAGCTCCAGAAAATTCAAAGGGAATTTCAACTAATACAACATCAAATCCAACTTCAAAATTTTTGTCTCAGTTGAATTGAGCGTAATATACCTTGTCTCCCTTAGGTAGAGCTTCCAAGTTCCAGTGCCAAAAATCTAGTGCATGTTGATTCTTCAGACAAATAATGGACTAAATAGTATGGTTGTTTTTGTGTAATTTTGAGTAGTGTTTTTGGATGGACTTTCAGAAGTTTAACTATTATTTTAGATATCTAGATATTAGGAATATTAAGGATACTCAAACATATATTGTTCTTTGAGAAAATTTGAAACATTTAAATTTTAGATGGCTTATCATGCAGTTAGATGCCCAATAGATCCAGTTTCCCAGTGGGCGGGTTGAGGCCATCTAACTATTTTTTTGATGTGTAAGTATTCCTATCTACTTTTTTATA
The DNA here is from genome assembly GCA_031772625.1 of Pinus tabuliformis. Lineage (NCBI taxonomy): Eukaryota > Viridiplantae > Streptophyta > Pinopsida > Pinales > Pinaceae > Pinus > Pinus tabuliformis. Next base: position 1,288,368,212 of record CM062811.1, on the reverse strand, counting down.
TTCCTATCTGCCTAGTTCCCATGCATCTCCCACCATCGTCAACCCTCGTGGCCTTGCGGTCCCGGGACTAACAATCTGATACCTGGGATCGAATTTCTAGCACCACTGTTGGGCGAGGGTGGAAACTCCACCCCTCCCAACCGCATGCCAAAGTGACCTTGCGATTGGAAATTTGATTTCAAGAATCGAATCAGTAGCTCTGGTGTGATGGTCCTATACCTGTGCTACACTTTGAACCAACAGATAGCAGGTGCGGCACCACTACACTTTTTCTTTTCTCCAATACTGGAGTGTATGGACTATGCCTAACTTCAATACTTAGCCAATTATCCAATCAAGTGTCAACAATGCAGCGTAATAGAAATTACTTCTTCAATTATATTTCATCATCATTATCCAGGGGAAATAAATAATCATACAAGTATATGAACTTATACTTGGGAGGGGAAACTCCCGTAAACTCTGCCCGTATCAGTAATATATAACACTTCAATATTTTACAAGTGTACAATAATATAAAATCTTTTTGCTAAGTCGTGCAACAAAAAATGGTCATGCACACTTAGACAAGTATCCAAGACCCGTGTCACAACCGTGTAGCATGACCGTTGCTTCTGCCCACACTGGCATGTTTCGAAACCCTAATTTATGTCTCGACACAACTCGTGCTATAGTCATTCGACACCCACCCGAATTACCATGCTTCACTTCCACAGCCTTGTCGCATGACCCGTGCTACCCACTAAACATAACCTATGGCTTACACTTTGACAACACCCATACACAGTTCACCGTGTCAATGATTTGAACTGTTCGCTGAACTTTGCACACAACCTCTCACCCGAACCGTATCTACCTGTCGCAACATGGGTACTATGTTCACCTAAAATCGCTTACTGGAATGTTGCATTCCATGTTCTACCCATCGACGTGGGCACATGACCTGCATGCGTTGCTAGTCTGCCCGACCTATCCCAGTTGTTACAGACTTTTGTAGCTCGACCCTACTCGTCAGTTCCTCTTCCTTCGCACTTCTTTTCTCGACCTATTCTACGATATGAACTCCGAACTTGGTTGTTGCCTCATTCCTCACCATACTTCACCCAAATATACATGCGTCTACCCATGGTAAAGCTAAGGGTCGCGACCCTTCAATGGTCATCCCTTCTATTATCATGTTGGCTTGTCTCATATATCTCACGATGGTCCAAGACTCACATTTTGTTAGCATATCCAGCATATAACCCGACCAACACTTATTTTTTCTCTGTCACATTCCCACATGGGTTGCTCGGGTTGCTCGAGTCAGCTAGCTATTCACCTAACTCACCCAATCATCGCAAGACTCTCTAGGTGCCCACACATCTCGCCTACCCACTCGACACCTTTAATCAAAGTGCTCACCAAATGCATGACTCATCGAACCTAAGGGTACACCTGCCCATCACATAAAACCAAAATTCATGCCAAGTCACCTCCATCACATGCGCTCCACCTAATTCGGTCAACATGGGTGCCCGTCACACATGGGGGCACCTGTTACACCCTAGTTACACATATACCCAACTCGGGGAACTGACATCCTCCCCCACTCTAAATATGGTTGTCGTCCTCAAAAAATCCATCATATCATCACAAAGTGTCACTAACTCCAACATCCTTTTCCATGCTACCCAACTCTACTCATCATCACATAAACCTCCATCAAGGTCCATGTCTCCAAAAACGGGAAAGTCTCCTGAATCCATGATCATCAACCACATTTGTCGCAAACTCTATGTTGCTCCACTGTGGAAGGTTTCTCCCTCCAAGTCAAGCTACATCCTATCACTACAACATATATCGTGTTGACTCATCATGTATCATCATCATGTGAACTGTTGACATGATACTCCAGCCCAACTTAAACATATCTCAGTACACTACTAGCCCCCATGACTTGAACTAGTCAGGTGATCAGTCCAACTATCACGCTGAAACCATGAGAATGCACCTACTCATGCCATCATCAGCAATTTCCCTCAGCATCTCGTCACAATATCAAATTGATCAAGAATCCATCCCATCTCCATCAAAATGTAAGTAAGCCATACTCACGTCCATGAAGTAATCTCCATCTCATTCGTAACATGCTATCCATGATGCTGGTGTCGAAGTGTTGTATATCAACCAGTCATATCTATCCAAGCATCATCATCCATATCTGAGAGGCTCATCTCCTCAAACAAATGAAGAGCTCTGTTAGGGTCCCACCCTAACCCCCTTATTTATGTCATGGGATCACGTCATAGTCAAGAGTCAATAAAGCCCATATTAATATTTGTAAGTGGTTAACCCGCAATTAATGACGGGACCACAGTTAGTTCCAAATGGGCAGTAGTATTAGATAGATGGTATTAATAAAACCCACGGTATTGGCCCGTGGTATTGCATGTATGAGTCCTATATAAAGGATAGAGACTCCCTGCGAGGAGTATCGTGTCTTATTTTGTAATCGAGCTCTGCTCTATTGGAGGTTGCCCCCTCGAAGAGGCATGTGAATATTGCTCTTTGAATAATAAAATCATTGCTATTCTATGTTCTGGGTATCTTTTCTTCGCATATTCTATGTTCTGGGTATCTTTTCTTCACATATTCTGTGTTTGGGTATTACTTTGCAGGTTAAGAGCATAACAAGTGGTACCAGAGCACTTTCCAGGGCTTGGTGGGATCTCCAATTTTTAGCAAAAAAAAAATTTTGGCTAGAGACATGTTCCGGCGTCTTTAAACCACAGGATTTGTCATTAAGCGCATAAACCTGCAGATTTGGGGAGGCATGCACGCAGGAAATACAAGAGGTGGTCATGTCTGTTAGACTCCCTTGTAACCCCTATGGGTACTCCTTCGAGTAGTAGCACATTAGATAGAACCGCGCACGGACTGTCTTCCAAGTACCCTCTGGGTATATAGGAAGCCCCCTAGGCTCCCTTGAAACCTCACCATAGATAAACCTTCGGCCGTCTTGTGGCTACAGTACACCGAGAACAGCACTCGGAGAGATTACTCGCCCGTACGATAGGGTAGTCGAGTGTTACGACTAAGGGTACGGTCGATCCTCCTTAGTTAGAGCCCTGAAACATTGGGCCGAGTACTACTGTCAGACCCTTATGTATATTACGATCTGTAGCACCTAACACTCCTCAAGACCATAGTTCCCTTTCTATCGGGGGATCACACATCATCTATTCCAGATTAGCGGGTGCAAAGAAGTGCAGCAGCAGCAGACATCAGTCCGGCAGCTCCATCAGATCAGCAGCAGCAGCTGTTCCACCATTCAGATCTCTCAGATCCACCAGATCGGAGTAGTTGTGAAGGGTTCCTATACCTGGATATACTTTTCGCAGGACTTTTGGCGACATTGACATTTTGAGGAATTGGCGACTGCAGTATTGATCAGGAAGGAGTAAGCACAACAGGCATTTACCGCTCTCAAAAACGACGAGCTGAGCAAGGTGGTACCATTCAATTTCTTAGTAAAAATTTTTAGGCGGTCCCAATTTTTCATCAGGTTGGTGTATGGTAGAAACTCGCGCTCAAGCGATGGCCAATGAAAGGATGGAAAAAATTGAAGACCATGTGAACTCCATCCAAACTGTGGTGAACGAAATCCAACATGAGATTAAAGGCATAAGTCTCCAGATACAGAATGCACTCTCGAAGGGCAAGGAGCCAGCCCACGAGGAGGCGTATAATGGCCATGAATACCATGAGGGTGAGTCTAGCCACTCTCCTCACATCTGGCACACCCATCCACCACCCAGTCAGTGACCTCCCAAGTTGGATATGCATAAATTTGACGGTTCTCACACGTCCGCATGGCTAGCACAAATGGAGAAGTATTTCAAATTGAATCATATCCTAGATGAGGGGACTAAGCTTATGGTGGGCACCATGTACTTGGACAATGAACGATGACAATGGGGGGAATGGCATCAGCGTTGCAATGGACATTTTCAGAATTGGGCCCAATTTGCCAAAGCTCTTCGAAATCGCTTTGAACAGGAAGACTCTTTTTTGGGTCGTCTCACTAAGCTCCGACAGACGGGTACAGTGGATGAATATATTACCGCTTTTGAAGCCTTAGCCTTCCGCACTAAGGGTCTCACAGATGAGTTCTACATGGAATGCTTTATCAGCGGTCTTAAAGAAGCCATCAAAGCTCAGGTTCTACTCCACCACCCTCCCACGTGGACAGAGGCTTGCCAGGTAGCTCGTAAGGTGGAACGTGCATTAACAGCCCAATCCAGCCGCCCCAACTTCCCCACTAAAGGTCGTCCCCCACAGGCTCCCAACACAACTCAGACACTTAAGATTCAAAAGGTGTCACCTGCGGAAATGGCCGAAAGAAGGAAGCAAGGACTATGTTATTACTGTGATGAAAAATATTCCCCGGGTTATAAATGCAAGGAGCCAAAGTTTTTTCAAATAGATGCCACTAACTACAGCTCCACCGAGGAAGATCCACCACTTGAGGAACCGGAGGCGATCGAAGAAGATAACCAAAAGGAGATTGTATCTGACGAACCAATTATTTCGCTAAATGCATTGGTAGGAATTTCTTCCCCTCAAACTCTCAAAATCAGGGGTTTTCTTAAACATCGCCCAGTAGTTGTCTTGATTGATAGTGGAAGTACCCATAATTTCATTCATCAAAAGATCGCTGAAGTAGCGCATTGTTTTGTCCGGGCAGTTTCTAACTTCCAAGTCCAAATTGCAGATGGGGGCACAATGAAATGTGAAGGCCGCTGTGAAAATGTCAAACTTCAAATGGGGGATTATCAGTTGAAAACCCACATGTTTGCAATACACATGGGGGGTTGCGACATTGTCCTAGGCGCGGAATGGCTCCGCACTCTTGGGCCAATCACAATGGATTTCCAGGAGTTATATATGAGTTTTAAGCAGAACAACTCCACACATACCCTCCGTGGACTACAGGCGGGAGCCCCCTCTATCATCAGCTCGCATAGGATGGAAAAATTGTTAAAAAAGGGCCATCATGGAGTGGTAGCTCAATTTAATGCCATCCAAGTAGTCGAAACCATGTCTCTGCCAATTCATCCTGAGATGCAACAGATTTTAAATAAACATCGGACGGTCTTTGACAAGCCTCATGAGCTTCCACCCTCGCGAGGGGAACATGATCATAGCATCACATTGGTTCCAGGGGCCCAACCCCCAAATGTGCGGCCATACAGATATCCGTTCACCCAAAAGAATGAAATAGAAAAAATCATCAAGGAATTGTTGGAAGCAAGTGTCATTCGTCCCAGCATTAGTCCTTATTCATCCCCAGTGGTCATGGTCCTCAAGAAAGATGGGGAGTGGCAGATGTGTCCCGACTTCAGGGCCCTCAATAAGTTGACAGTCAAAGATAAATTTCCCATCCCGGTGGTTGACAATTTGCTGGACGAACTCAATGGGGCTCAATTCTTCACTAAATTGGATCTTCGCTCAGGTTACCACCAAATTCGCATGAAGCAAGTCAACATTCCCAAGACGGCTTTCAGAACTCATGAAGGCAATTATGAGTTCCTGGTCATGCCATTTGGTCTCTATAATGCCCCCTCTACTTTTCAGAGCCTTATGAATCACCTCCTCAAACCATATCTTAGAAAATTTGTCCTTGTCTTCTTCGATGACATCCTCATCTATAGTGGGACTTGGGTGGCACATCTTCAGCATGTAGATCTACTTTTGCAACTGCTCTGCAAGAATAAATTATTTGTTAAGATGTCTAAGTGTTTATTTGGCATGGAAGAAGTTGAGTATTTGGGCCACATTGTGGGGCGTGAAGGTGTCAAGGTGGACCCCAAAAAGATCCAGGCAATGCAAGAATGGCCTCAACCTAAGACCTTGAAGAGCTTGAGAGGATTTTTGGGTCTCACAGGCTATTATCGTAAATTTGTCCGCAACTATGGCCGCATAGCGAAGCCCCTCACTCAACTCCTAAAGAAAAATTCCTTCTTCTGGAACGAGGAAGCACAACAGGAATTTACCGCTCTCAAAAACGCCATGTGTTCCACTCCCGTCTTAGCACTACCTGACTTCACCAAATCCTTTGTCATCGAATGTGATGCTTCGGGTAGAGGTATTGGAGCGGTCTTAATGTAGGAAGGGCGACCATTGGCCTTCACCAGCCAACAACTCAGTGGGAGGAATCTGGGCCAATCTACCTACGAGAAGGAAATGATGGCCATCTTACATGCAGTCGAGACCTGGCGACCTTACTTATTGGGGCGACGTTTCCAAATCCGCACCGATCATCACAGTCTTAAATATTTTTTGGAGCAACGCCTATCCTCCCCACAACAAAATAAATGGTTAGCCAAAATGTTGGGATATGATTATGAGATCATTTACAAGAAAGGGAAAGACAACAGTGTAGTAGATGCATTGTCGCGCCAATTTGAGGAGGAAAGTACTCTGCTTGCAATTTCCCTCCCCATTCCAGACTAGATTGAAGAGGCTCGCGGGGAATGGTTTTCACACCCCGGGCTCTCCCAACTCATTTCTCAATTGCAGGTAGATCCTAATTCCAGCAACGGCTACTCGTGGCAAAATGATATTCTTCGCTACAAGGACAGAGTCGTAATATCACCAACATCCACCCTCAAAAGTCGCATTTTGGCAGAATTGCACTCATCTCCCATTGCAGGACATTCGGGCTTTCAGAAGACGTATGCTCGCACCAGAAGATCATCTTTTTGGACCGGCATGAAAAAGGACATCCTTACTTTCGTAGCAGAATGTGATGTCTGTCAACGCCACAAAGGGGAAATCGTCAACACACCAGGCACATTACAACCATTGCCCATTCCGGCATCAATTTAGACAGAGGTTTCCATGGATTTCATTACAGGTCTTCCAAAGTCTAGGAACAAGTCAGTCATCATGGTGGTTGTGGACCGACTATCGAAGTATGCTCATTTCTGCGCCCTACCCCAACCGTTTACACCAACTTTGGTTTCTCAATCTTTCATGGATCATATCTTCAAATTGCATGGAATGCCCACTTCTATTGTGTCCGACCACGACCCGATCTTCACCAGTAATTTTTGGCAGGAACTCTTCAGAATACAAGGCACTCAACTCAAACTTAGTACTTCATATCATCCGCAAATAGATGGTCAAACCGAAGTCGTCAACAAATGTCTAGAAACCTACCTTAGGTGTTTCACTTCAGAAAAGCAACACCTTTGGGTACAGTGGTTACCTCTGGCTGAATGGTGCTATAACACCAACTATCATGCCACCACCAAAATGACTCCCTATGAAGTAGTCTATGGTCAACTTCCACCTTCCCCTACTTCTTATCTCACGGGGTGCTCCAAAGTACAAGCCGTGGATCAACTCCTACAGCACCGCGCAACCATGCTCGCCCATCTTCGCGAGAATCTTCATCAAGCTCAGAACCGCATGAAGCAACAGGCCGACCAACATTGCTCAGAGCGCCAATTTCAAGAAGGGGATCAGGTCTTTTTGAGGCTGCAACCATATAAGAAAACATCACTCAAAGACAAGGGTTGTCAAAAGCTCTCTCCAAAATTCTACGGACCATACCAAGTACTTCAGCGCATTGGAGAAGTGGCTTACAAGTTGGCTTTGCCACCTACAGCAAAAATCCACCCAGTTTTCCATGTATCGTGCCTCAAGAAAGTGATTGGGAACAATTGCCGAGTTCAAACCCGTCTACCTGAATTGGACGAAGAAGGGTCAATCTGGCTTCAACCTGAACAGGTTCTAGACACAAGGGACAAGCACCTGCGCGGCCGCATGATTAAGGAAGTCTTCGTCAAATGGAAAGACACCTCTCCGGAAGATGCAACTTGGGAACCAGCCACTATTCTTCAGCAGTTTCCGCAGCTTCAGCCTTGAGGACAAGGCTTGTCTTAAGGGGGAGGGCATGTTAGGGTCCCACCCTAACCCCCTTATTTATGTCATGGGATCACGTCATAGTCAAGAGTCAATAAAGCCCATATTAATATTTGTAAGTGGTTAACCCGCAATTAATGACGGGACCACAATTAGTTGCAAATGGGCAGTAGTATTAGATAGATGGCATTAATAAAACCCACGATATTGGCCCGTGGTATTGCATGTATGAGTCCTATATAAAGGATAGAGACTCCCTGCGAGGAGTATCGTGTCTTATTTTGTAATCGAGCTCTGCTCTATTGGAGGTTGCCCCCTCGAAGAGGCATGTGAACATTGCTCTTTGAATAATAAAATCATTGCTATTCTGTGTTCTGGGTATCTTTTCTTCGCATATTCTGTGTTCTGGGTATATTTTCTTCGCATATTCTGTGTTTGGGTATTACTTTGCAAGTTAAGAGCATAACAAGCTCCTCCCATTAATGCAATACTTAATGTGCCATATCTAAGTCCATGACGAAACCTCCATCTCATCTACAATATTCCATCCCTCAAATCTATCAAAGGGACAATTTTACAACTACCTCATCATCCATGTACAATCTATGGTTATAGACCAATTAGCCACTATGTCTATCAAAGTGGTTAAGCCTCATCATCTCAACCCATGCCCAAGTGCTACCACCAAGGCATATCCATCACTGTAACCCCATCAACTCCAAAGTTTCATATCTCCATCACATCCATCAAGTCACTCCTCATGAACATAACCCATAAATGTTTCCAAAGGTATGTATCCCATACTGCATCATAGTCAGGTACACCTTTGACCTCAGCTCCTCTATGAACCAAATACTCCAAGGCCACCATAATATGAAGTATCCATCATTTACAACTCTCTCAAGTCATCATGAGCTCCCATGAGTCATCTCCATCCAACATATCAGCAAATATACCTGTCTCGGACTCAAGTTCCACAAAAATATTCCTCTACACTCCATGTGGTATGAATACTCTCATGGGTTTCTCACAAAACCAACCAGTCCATGGCCTTGTTGTACAAATGTGCACAACATCCCCATCGGCTCCTCTATAAAAATATCTACATGCCACATTAGCAAGTCCATCCACACAACATCCCTACCTTGGCACTCCTCCTTGGATGACCATAAGTGACATGTCTATAAGTGCTCTTGCATAATGTCCCTGTAGGTAGTCTGCCATGCTCGATCTATCCAATAAGATGTCCATAACTCTAGGTGCCCATGTTGTCTATGTGAGTAGACTCATCACAACTTTGTTCATCTCATCCTCATCCTCAACCAGGTTTAGTGCCCTCAGTCACTCAAACCACATATCACATCATATGATGTCACAAGTTCCTTCCATCATCGCTGCTTCCCACACTAAAGGTGCACCAAGACTACTTCTTGGTATCAGCCATGAAGAAGTGCAGCGAAGTATCATATCATCATAAATTTGGTGTGCCCTCTCTCTAAACTATCCATGATTCATGCAAGGCACTTAGCCAATTCTCCATATGCCTAAGCATGACCCAATATTGCAATGATCATCATGTTCCTCCCTTGTCATGGGAATTTTCACCTTCTGCTATAAGGTCAAAAATTGCCTTAACAAGTCTAGTAACAATCAATGTTCCTTACCTCTCCAATACACAATGTCTCATCATAGTCCTCCATGGTAAGGTTTTCCATGACATCGGAAAACTTCCTTTTCCCATCCCTTCATATGGACCATCCTCCAAAAGCTCCAATGAAACACAACTAACATCAATACTTACTTTATCATGAGGCTCCTCCATGTGAGTGCCTTCACCCATCAATGTCTGCAATATGTATGATCCTGGTCCAACTTGGGCAATCAATGGTGCCTCAATTTCTTCCTCCATCATTGACACACCTGCAACATCCTATTCCTCATATATCATAGCTTCTTCTTCTTCATCGCAATCTGCAATTAAATCCTGCTTCATTGCCTAACCAAGTTGAAGAATCTCCCTCTCAACATTCTCTTCCAAGACTTCAAGTTCATATTGAATTCGTGGGTTCTCTTATTTCATACTCCTCAACCTATATAAGGTCTGCAAGAGCCTCCCATGGCATTCCTCCCAACTTTCCATTTCTTTTCATTCATCTTGGCCCAAGCACAAGGCTTCACCCCTGCTCAAATATGTCACGCTTAAGTTCTCAAGCTTCAATATGAGCTCCAACCCTGCCATTGCATCTCTACTTCAATCTCCAATCATTAAATATCTGTGGAAAGAGGGCTTTGATAGCCTTTGTCATGGCCCTATACCTGCGGTACTCTTTTAACCAACATATAGTGAGTGCAACACCACTACACTTTTTCTTTACATCAATACTAGAGTGTATGGACTATGCCTAACTTCAACACATAGCTAATTATCCAATCAATTGTTAACAATCCAACAAAATAACATTTACTTCTTCAATTATATTTCATCATCATTATGTAGTGGAAATAAATAATCATACAAGTATACACACTTATACATGGGAGCAGCAACTCCCGTAAAGTCTGTCCGTGTCTATAATATATAACAGTTCAATATTTTACAAGTGTACAATAATATACAAACTTGTTGCTAAGTTGTGCAGCCAACAACCAACTTGTACACTTAGACAAATATGCAAGACCTATTTGACAGTCATGTAGCACTGTCGCTACTTCTGCCCACACCGACATGTTCGGAAACCCCAAGTTATGTCTCAGCACAGCTCATGCTGCAGTTGTTCGCAACCCATCCGAATTACCATGCTTCACTTCCACAGTTGTCTTGCATGACCTGTGATACCTATTATACATAACCTGCGACCTACACTTCGACAACAACCATACGCAACTCACCGTGTCAACACTTTTGACTGTCCGCTAAATTTTGCACACAACTGTTCACCCGAACCGTATCAACATGTCACAACACGGTTACCATGTCACCCTAAATTGCCCGTCAAAATGCTGCATGCCCTGTTTTTCCCCTTGGCACGGGCGCATGACCCACATGCCCTACCAGTCCACCTAATCCAACCCGACTATTATAGACTTCCACAGCTCAACCCAACCAGCTGGTTCCTCTTCCATCGTACTTCTCCTTTGCTCGACTTGTTCTACGATATGAACTCCAAACTTCGTTGTTGGCTCATTTCTCACCACATTTCGCCCATATATACATGTGTCCATTGATGGTAAAGCCAAGGGTTAGGACCCTTCAATGGTCACCCCTTCCATCATCATGTCGGCTTGTCTCCTATATCTCACGTTAGCCCAACAGTTATATTTCATCGGCCTATCCATCATATAAGTCGTTCAACACTTATTTTTTCTTTGTTGCACTCCCACATGGATCACTCAGGCTGTTTAGGTTGGTGGCTGGTTCACCCAACTCACTCGGAGCCCACACGTCTCACCCGCTTGATATGAATGCGTGTGCGCCTGATGCCTTTCACTGACACACTCACCAAACACACGACTCATCATACCTAGGGAAACCCCAACCCTACGCATAAAACGTGAAGTCATGTCAAGTCACCTCCACTACACATGTGCTCCACCCGAGCTGGTCAACACAGGTGCCCATGGCACATGGGCATGCGCGTTACAACCTAGTCGCACATCTACGCAACTCGGGGACCACCTGGGCCCGCTAGACCATGAGGCGGGGTTATGCGGGGAAACAATTTTTATTTTTAATTTTTTTAATTTCTAATATTTCTCTTTTTTAATTATTATTATTTTTTATATTTTTATCTTATTTATTTTATGTTTTTATTTATTTAGTTTTATTTCTTTCTTTTTAATTATCTAATACTATTTTTTATTTTTTGTTACTTTTTATTAGTTTTTTGAAATTTTTACCTTAGGTTATGTTTTTTTTTGAAATATTTTCTTGTATTCTATATATATATATATATATATATATATATATATATATATATATATATATATATATATATATATATATATAGATATATGATAATGATAGCGGTTAACGTCTACTGAGACCAAATTGGTCTATCAGACCTATAATTTTCTTAGTTTTTAATTGTCTGGCTCCTTGTATTTCTTGGCGAGATCGGTGCTATAGCTTTCTTTTTTTTCTCTACGATCTTCCAACTTCCTTTACCTTGCATCTCCTTCATCTCTTCTAGCTCTTGGGACATTGGTGTCTTAGCTTCACAATCTATTGTGTTCATCCTTTTGAAGATAGTCGGAGAAGAAGTTTGGTCTAGGAGATCTGCTTTGTTGTTAAATGAAGATTTATTTTTTGTGGTATTCGAATCCTCATAACTGTTGATGCTTGAGGGGTTGTCGAGTTCACTTTTTTGTTGTTGGGTGGGGCTTTCTCCCTGCTTATCTTGAGAGTTGTTTCTTTCTTGCCCGATTTCTTGTGATTCAGAGTTTCCTCTAGAGTATTCTTCTTTGATGACAATGTAGTGTTCTTTTTGTGCTCCTTCCCACCATGTAGATCTGTGGTGGTTTTTTCTAGTAGAATTTTTTTGGGAGGCTTTTAGGCAATTTTTGGCTAGATTGCATGTCTCGAAGTAGGATCGACATCTGAAGAGGACACTTTCATAATCGAGTTTCTGGTTCCACACATAGTCTTTGCTTGTTAGGTTTATTTCAATTGGGAATATGGCACTGAAGTCCATTTCCACACAGATGTGTGCATAGGTGGTTCTAGCATTTCCTCTATTTATGGGCACTTGCAATAAAATTTCTCAATTGCATTTGCAATGGCTTTTAGTGAGAAGAGATTTAAGAGATGCAAGGGTAGGCTTGGAAATCTCACCCAAACTGGTGCTGAGGTTATGACTGCTGTTGAGGGATCGAATGATGGGTTCCATGGCTTCATGAATAGGCCTGAGTTTTCCCAAAACCAAGGGCCAGAATCTAGAATACATTGTCTGCTTTCAGGATTTTCAAAATCTACTATAAAGAAACCCCTTGCACAGGGGTAGATATTAATTTCATAAAAAATAACAGGCTTCCATACCTCCGAGATCCAATTGTGGAGAGCTGTCAGCCGTGGCCAAAAACCATTGAACCGGTAGATTAGGGCACTTTTGGAAAACTTCAAAGCCTCATCGAGTGAGGCCTGGACCACCTGGACAGTGGGAGCTGGGGCTTCACTGATGATATGGGTAGGAGCTTTCCCTCCAGAAGCGGACGGAACTGAGCCAACAGCTATTTTCGTGAAGCTGGGAGCCATATTTTCCCATAGAACCCAGCCGCAGATAAATAAGGTAGAAGATTATATCTAGATCTAATTGCAGAAGATTGAACAGGTGGTTCATCTATGAAATTGGTTGTTGCCTTTGATAACCCCACAGCGTGAGACAACAGAGAGTGCTAAAACACAACGTGGGAGCCGAGACCCAGCCGCAGAGAAATAAGGCAGAAGATTAGATCTAGATCTAGCCGCAGAAGATTAGATCTAGAACCCAACCACAGAGAAATAAGGTAGAAGATTAGATCTAGATCTAGATCTAGCCACAAAAGATTAGATCTAGAACCCAGCCACAAAGTCTCAGTAAGCCTTTTAATCTATAAGAAACTCGATCTTGGTAGTATTGTAATCTCGAAGTATGCCCAACTTTGAAAAGTTCCAAATGTATCCCTTAACTAAAAGGAGAATGATTCCCAAATTCCACGTATAATCTGGATCACTAAAACAACATATTCCAGGCTAGATTCTGATCTGCACTAAATCATGCCGAAGCTTGGTTGTTGATAACTGCGAAGGTTGAAGAGAACAAGCTAGCCTACTCTAAAAAGTCAAAGGTGCAGAAAACCAGATTGTTCATCTGGAACAAACGTGCGGTAAAACCTTTAGATCTAGAACCCAGCCGCAGAGATGTTCCTCTCTCTCTCTCTCTCTCTCTCTCTCTCTCTCTCTCTCTCTCTCTCTCTCTATATATATATATATATATATATATATATATATATATATATTCATTACCCATGTTTTTTTTACCATTTTTTTATGTTTTAGTCTATATTTGTTTTTTTTACTTGTTCTTATTTTTATTTTATTTTTGTATTTTTCTCCATGTTTTATTTTTTGTTTTATTTTGTATTTTGTATTTTTATTTATTTATTATTTTGTTCGATTTTATTTCTTCCTATAGGGTCCGATCGTCGACTAGCAACCCGATCTAATTATGTGTCAATTTCATAGTTGATTTTAAAGTTTACGTTATAGTGTATCTTTTCCACCCCTACAATGTGTCAATTTCATTATTGGTCTTTAAGTTTTCATTACAATGGATCAAGTTCTCCTACACTATGTGTCAATTTGATGGTCGATTCTTAAATTTTTGTTGTAACGTGTGAAGTTGTCTTAGGCTAATATTTTAACGTTGATATATTTTTAGCATTTAAAAAAAATTACACTTGGTATAATGACTGTTTCATGCACGTGTTCATTTTTAAAGTTATTTTAGTTATATAAAATTTCAATAATGCCATGGTTCATATATGTTGAAAACTTAAGTTTTTATGAGTCGAGATATTTTATCTTTAATGCTATGGTTGAAAACGGTTATAAGTATTTTATCTTTAACACCATGGCTGAAAATTGTTGGAATTTTAAGGTTTTTCAAAGACATGATATTTTATATTTAATATCATGCCTGGAAATTGTTGGAATGTTAAGGTTTTTTGGAGTCATCATATTTTATCCTTAACACCATTACTAAAAAATGTTGAAAATTTACCTCGAAAAAAAAAAGATTTTATTCCAACATCAAAACTTTTTGTTTTGAAGGTTTGTTTGTACAAAAAAATTGGTTTTTATTGGACTTTACTATCATTTTTAAAAATGTTGAAAATTTACCCTAAAAAAAATACATTATTCCAGCATCAACATTTTTCATTTTCAGGTGGTTTTTCATTTTTTTTGGGTGTTTTTTGGCTAGAGTTCTCATTTTGAGTTTACAGTTCTCGTTTGATAGTTTACATTGCTTTATGCTTAGACCTTGCTAGTTGACAATTAGTTGTTGCAAGATTGAAGTCATCTACCTTGGACTTTGCTTACTTTTAGGTGACTGTTGAATTTGTTGCTACCTTCTTAGGTTTTACTGTTAGTAGATATTTTGTTTTATGGATCTTATTTCATTGAAACTTGTTCTGCATGAACTATTCTTGCCATATTTGCTTCATCTTATGTCTTTTTCTTCTCTTTATTCTCTTTTACTTTAGTTCTATTGTAGCTTCTTTATTAGGCTTTACTTAGTCTCATATAGTTCATTCCTCGGACCTTGGTTTTCTACTCTTGCCTTTCCAAGGTATCTTTTGTTGATTTCATGGTTCCTTATTGAACTTTGCTTTCTTTTCTACCTTCTTTTGTTTTCATTGTAAATGCCTTCGATTTCCTATTTCATGATTCCCTTTTGTTGGGAAAATGCCATTTTCACCTGCTTGCTCTACCACTGTCACTATCACTATTTTGCTTGACTATCTTAGTAGTGTTATTTTTCTTGTCATCTCTTTCTTTAACTTCCACTGTAATCTTAAATTTTTTTTTCTTTCTTCCAATGATATCCTTGGTTGGAAGATTCTTTGTCCATACCAATCAAAACAACTGCTATTGATTGTTACTTATTGTGTAATTATGATGGTAGTGGACCCCTTTGCTTCTGTTGTCTTGCTTTTATGAATTTGGTGCCTGTTGGCTTCATGTTGTTCAACTACTTTGGTTATCCTTTATTTGGATTCCCTTGTCATATGCTTTAATGGTTATTGTTGGTTCTTGCTACCATCTTCCCTTGTCTTTGCCTATGATAGGAGCACCCTTATCAAGTTCTTTTCTACTGTTGATGATTATGTTACTTCTATTTGGCTAATTGGAATTGCAATAATCATACATAGAATTGACATTTGTTATTGAAACACATTTGTCTTTTGGGCTAGTGTCAGATTTCTCCACCTGACCTTTATGCTTTTGCATAGGAACAAAAGGAGTGTAGTGATCAATATTTTGAATTATCTAGTACAAAAATATCATTGGTCTTTTTCGTGTTTTTTATTTGTCTTTGTTCTTGCTCTTTGTCTTGATATTGTTTTATGTAAACATTGAGATTAGTACACTGGGAGTACACACTTTGTTCTTGTACTCTTAAATTTTTGCAAGTATTGATTCCTTGTACATGTGATAACCACTACCTCATTGTAGAAGGATGCTCCACTTAACCATAGGCTTCTTGTTGAACATAATATTTTTTCAATAAAGGTAATCTCTAACGTAAGTCCATGAATCAACAAGGATGAATTTACTCATTGCTAGCTCTGGCACTCTTCACTTTTTTCTCTTGGGGATTCTTGATGATGTTGCATCCATTTACTTTTTGCTAACTGAATTTTAGTAATAAAATGCCCAGCAAGGCCATAAAACCTGATAATTAGCCAATTCCTTCTAAATACATTTCTAAAATAACAAATAATGAATTTTCATTGATTATGTTTTTATATGAAAAATATTAGATGGAAAAAATAAATATTATTTTTTTTATGAAAAGTAGTTTAAAAATAAAATTAAAAAGTTATAAAAGAAATCAATCATAGGTAGGAGGACTGTCCAATTTAACCACTGGGCTGCAACGATAAGTGCATAAGCCATCCATCAAACCAAACACTAGTTAAATATCAATATATTTTAATGTTCTTTCGTGAAAACAATTAATGTTACTTTATAATTTACTAGCACAACCACATTAATAAATGTGGTTGATATAGGCCGTAGGCGTCAACTTAATATATGCTATATTATAAACTTAATATGCTAAATTAATATATTAATATATCAAATCTAAGATTAATATAAAAAACTCAAAGATTATAAAGTCAAGGAATCATAAACCCAAAATATATATATATATATATATATATATATATATATATATATATATATATATATATATATATATTTACAGAAACGATTATGGGATTTCATTAAGTATTTGGCAAAAAGCCATAATTCCGGTTACAAAAAGTGAAGCTGGTTTCTTGGCATCTCTCCAACAAGCAGGACATAGCACATATGCTTATGAATCGCCTCTTTTTTCAATTTATCAAATGAGCTCTTACTACTGATTTCCCGAGCTTATGAACGCATACAAACTGATTCAATAAAAGGTAGAAGAACATAGAAAATTTAGGGAATTAGGTCCCAAGAGATTTCATTATCTCTGAGAATAGCTCCGGCAGCTAGCTGGACTGCCTTATTTGCCTCTATGTCTGCTTCTTTGTTGTTGTTTCTCAGGATATGAAAGAATTTCAAGTTTAGGAGCTTTGTCATGCCTTTAATTCTTGTAATTGTCCTTTCAAGTCGAAGATTTGCTGGATTTGTGTTGTTCACCATTGCTTTGATGATGACCTGGGAATCACCGAAAACAACTACTTCCATGTGTCCCAGTTCTTTAAGCAGTTTGATCCCTCGAAACAGGGCCATGGCTTCAACTTGTATGATTGAGGAGTGGCCCAGTCCCCATGCAAAACTGTGTATAGATGCTTCTTATGGATTTATAATGAGCCTTCCTGCCCCAGCCATTCCTAGATTTCCCTTGGCTTCCCCATCAAAGAAAAGAGAGGGGAGTGTTTATTTGGACAGCTAGGATTGAAATTCTTCTTCATTTTTCTTGATTTGCCAATCTTTGAGACATATAGGTGAGGTTTTTGACTTTTGGAAATTGAGGTTGAGGGCTGCTCCAAACTCAATATCCTGCTAGCTTAGATTTGTGTCATCGGTTTTGTCTCTTAGCCACTCATTTAACTGACCTTTCACTGTATTTGCTACTACTCTGAAGTTGTGTTCCTTATTTCTGGAAATCCTTCTGTTCCTCTCCAACCAAATTTGCCAGCTGATGAATTTGGGCAGAGCAGTCCATGCTGCTTTAATTATCTTGTTTTTTGGACTTCGGCCTGGATACTTGGCCATCCACCCAGCAAACAAGTCCGGGACAGAGTGGGGGAAGGTGGGCATAAAATTCGATGGTCCAAGGAGCTCATGCCAAATTAGACCTGTGTATTTGTACTCCAACGAGAGATGAAGAGCAAATTCCAGACTCTCCTTGCATAGTGTGCATCTTGATGGCCCTAAAATGCCCCTTTTCTATAGCCTGTCATCTGTTAGAATTTTTTGATGGCATAGTAGCGAGCAGAAGTGATCAATTTTTGGAATGGCAGGGAAGTTCCAAATACCAACCCAGGGTGCCGAATTAGGAGGTACGTGGGGTCTCTCCATGTATTTGGCATAGCCCTGAGCCACCATACAGCTGATTTGCTTTGGTCCCCAGCCTCTTGTGTCTTTTCTTCTTGCGTGTAGTGGAGCCATCCCATGCCGCGTCTTTAACATCGTAGCGTATTTTGATTGCAACGCAGGTGGGACTGTGATCTGTTTCCAGCCATACCAGTTGTCACCACACCATTTCGATATGTCCCAGAGCGTTTCTATATTTATTTCATCCATCCATGCCTTAAGCTCGATCCTGAGATTCGAGTCCACCAGTGGAGGCATGTTCATGATGCTATCCTCCCATAACGTGATGTTTTTTCCATTTCCTGGTATCCAGTAGGTGTTGTTTCTTATTAGTAGGCTAGTTTTAATAATTAGAGCATTGAAGGGGGTTCTGTTTTGGTTTTTGGGCTGCTCTCAGCACCGAAGTCTCTGTCCTCTGAAATATTTCCTCCACAGTGCTAGTTGAACCCATCCTAGATTTGGAGCTATGATTTTCCAAATCATTTGGCTCCCATTACTAAATTTTGCATACTTATATTTTTGAAGTTTAATCCTCCCTCCTGCAGCGGTCTAGAGATTATTTCCCAATTAACCAGAGAAATTCTCTTCTCATTATGTTTCCCTCCTTTCCAAAGAAATTTCCTGATTAGCTCCTCCATCCTCTTAATGATTCCTACAGGCGCCAAAAGAACAGAGAATTGAAATAGTGGCAGGCTGCTAAGCATGGATTTGATGAGCACTAATTTCCGGCAATGTTGAGCCAGGAGGATCCCCAGGCCTGCATTTTTGCTTTGAATTTTTCTATCTGGGGATGCCAATCCTTGCTCAAAGCCCTCTTATGAAATATGGGCAGCCCAAGGTATTTAAAGGAGGTCCAAAATGCTAAAGCTACAAAGCCTAGACATCTGGCTATGGAACTTGCAGAAGCAGCTAAGATATTCCAACAGTATATATGACATTTACCCTTGTTTAGTTCAGTGCCTGATACTTTACGTAGTCTTCCAGCACTTCTTTAAATTTGATTGCAGAGTGTTGAGTTGCAGCCCCCAGCAACAAGGTATCATCTGTGAAGAGGGTGTGGTTGATGCTCTTAACCCCTCTTGCTATGCACAGGCTAGCTATATCTTGATCTTGTTGCTTCTTGTTTAAATAGAAGTTGAGAACAGAGGCCTGTAGCACAAAGAGGAGGGGTGAGAGGGGGCACCCCTACTTCAGCCCTCTAGAAGCTTTGAAGAAGTCAACAGCCTTGCCATTCACTAAAGGCACAATCCAGGGTTCCTAAATACAAGCTCTGATCCACTTGATAAAATTTTGACCAAATCCAAGCTTGTACAAAACAACAAACAAAAATCTATGTCTTACACGATCAAATGCATTAGCTAGATCTAGTTTAATGACCATACCTTTTTCTGTTCGATGAAGGCTGGAATGAATCGCCTCTTGGACCAGGATGAAATTATCTACTAGCTTTCTGCCATGTATAAATCCACCTTGATTCTCCGGGATGATTTTGCTGAGAATTTTCTTCAACCTCTTTGCTATTACCTTGGTAATCACTTTATATCGAATGTTACATAAGGATATAGGGCAGAATCTATTAAATGAGTTTGAACCTTTTTCTTTAGGGATGAGGGCGAGAAACGCTGAGTTTGTGCAACCTCCAATTTTTTGACACTCTTGGGAATTCTGGATCATTTTAAAGAGCTCCTTCTCAACTATCTACCAACAGGTCTGAAGAAATCTGGGCGTGAAACCATTCGGTCCTAGGGCTTTGTCGGGTTCCATTGCAAAGAGGGCTTCCCTAACTTCATTTTTGGTGATTTTTCCTTCAAGGTCCTGGTTCATTTTAGATGTGATGAGGTTGGGAACATCATCTAGCAAATTTTCATTTTGGCTAGTCTCCATGTCCTCACTATACATCTTCTTAAAGTGATCTGAAGCTGCCTTTTTAATGTTGGCAAAGTCCTTTAAGGTGCAGTTTTCTTTTTTGATTTCAGAGATAGAATTACGACATTTCTTGGCTTGAGCCTGCTTGTGGAAAAATGAAGAGTTTCGATCGCCAGCTTTGAGCCATAGACTCCTTGACTTGAGCCTCCAGAATTCTTCTTCTGCCAGAAAAGCCTTATGGAATTTTTGTTGTAACTGAGATTCCTTGTCCAGCTCTTCTTTGGTGACTTCGGGAGCTTCTAGGTGGACGTTCTGCTTTTCTAGGTTGCTTTGGATTTTTTTTCTGTCAACAGCTGGATTGGGCAAGGTCTTAACCCAACCTTTCAGCATAGCTTTTACTCTTCAAAGTTTTTCCTCCCAAACAAAAAAAGGGGAACCCTTGACTGGATATTTCCAGCAATCTCTGACCTTTTGTATGAAGTATGTCTCTTTAGTCCATAGAGAGCTAAATCTGAAAGGGATAGGCCCCAGATCCTTAGAGGTCAACAACTCTAGGCTAATGGGCTTGTGATCTGATACACTGCTATGGAGAATACGAATTCTAGTCTCTAACCCCAGAAGTAGGAAGGAACTTTGAACAAAAAATCTATCAAGTCTTGCCACTATGTGACCCGATCCAACTCTCTTATTTGACCATGTGAGCATGCCAGTAACTGACTTTATATCTGGTAGGTCCCAATCTTGCATGAGGTCTTCCACCCATTATCTTACCGGATCTCTGACTATGCTAACTCCTCTTTTTTTTGTTGAGAGGAGGGTGAGGTTTAGATCTCTAGCTATGATTATGTTTCCAGATTCTCTAGATCGGCCAGACTTTTGATGGAGTCCCAACAGTTTTTTTTCTCACCTACATTGTTAGGAGCATAAACATTGAATAGACAAATAATCTCCTTGGATTCTAAGTGCTGCATTTTTTAAAAAATCCAATGGGTATTCAGGGACTCAAAGATTAATGAAAACTTATTTGTGTTCCAGAGCGACCCAAGCCCTCCCGATGCTCCACGGGCAGAAATTGCATGCGCTCCACTTTTATTCCAAAAAAATTTTCTTTCTTGGAGGAAAGTTGTGTCCTCCAATTTAGTCTCTTTGATGACAAGGATATCCGGGGCTTCCAATCTTATTAAACTATTCATTTCTTCTTCCTTAGTTGTGGTTCCCATTCCCCTACAATTCCAAGAGACTATCTTCATCATTTATCTTTGCCTTGATGAGCTCCCTTGGAGCCCTTGGATTGAATCCTCATCATCGTCGGGGTTTTGCTAGGAATTTCTCTAACATTGGCTGGCTGCCCTGAAGCTTGTCCTTATAAGTTTCTTGTTCTCTTTTTTCCTTTGTAGACTTGCGTCCTCTTGTAGATCTTCTAGGAGAAGACTGGGATTCACCTATTTCCCCTTCTTCCTCTGATTCCTCGCTTGGGGTTTCCTCCCCCTCTTCTGATATCCTCGCTTTGGATCTCTCTGGTACACATTTTGTGGAGGGGGAGGCTTTAGCTAGAGAGGCCTCCTTTGGGATTGTTGTGTCTTGGGTGGTCATGATTTCAGATCCAAGGATCTCGAATTTATTCCCTTGGTTTTCCATGGATGGTTTTTGAGCAGGACCCGCTTGAGGAGCTTTAGCATTTACATTTGAATTCTTCTTATGAGAAGTTTTGGAGCACTTTTCCTGGTTCCATCCATCTTCCTTCCCTTTTTCTTCCACCCCTTTGGACAGACAGTCTCTGGCAAAGTGTCCGTAGATGTGGCACTTCCGGCATTTGAACGGCAGCTGCTCATAATCTAGTTTCTGTACATGAGTCCAAGGACCTAGAACTATTTTGATGGCCTTCGGTAGTCTGACCTCTAGATCTACCTCCACACAGATTCTGGCACAGTCATACTGATCTTTGTTGTTGGCCTTGTCTATAAATTTTCCAAGGGTATTTCCTATGTGATTCAAAGATTCCCAGTTCCGGCAGTGAACTGGGAGATTGGGGAGTCTCACCCACACCGGGACTGCTATAGGCACATCCACTGCCAGATCGAAGTCTGGCGTCCATTTATTTATATACAGACCTTAACGGCCCATGAAGTAGGGGCCATTCTTGAAAATGAGATCTTTGTCCTCTTTTGCAGAGAATTCAAACAGAAAATATCCTCTCCCGAGGAGCTAAGAGGTTACCTTGTTTTTTATCAAAGGTTCCCAGTTCCTGGTGACCCAGTTCTCAGTTGAATTCGGGGAAGGCCAAAGTCCTGTAAACTAACCAACGAGTGCACGATCTACCAGAGACAAGGCTACTTGGATAGGTCCTTCTGGCGGAAGGGCGATCTCAGGGATATCTTCAAGTTTTTTCACAAACTTTGCTACTTCCATGCTAAACCCAAGGATTAATGAACCCAAGGAGTAAATATTGAAATGCAAGGGAATAATAAAAAGCCAAAGAAATTAATATTAAAAATGAAAGGGACTATTAATATTACAAACCCAAGAAATCAATAAACCCAACACATTAATATTAAAAAAGTCTTGAGATTAATATCAAAATCCTAAGAGAATATTAATATTACAAACCCAAGCATAAATATTCCTAGGGTTTAATATTATTCCCTTGGGTTTACAATATCAATCCCTTGGGTTTACTAATTTAAGGATTCATATTCCTAGGGTTTAATATTATTCCATTGGGTTTAATATTATTCTCTTGGGTTTATAATCCTAATGGGATCAATATTATAAATGCAAGCGATTAATATTATAAACGTAAGTGATTATTATATTATAAACCCAAGCAATTTATATTATAAACCCAATAGATTTATATTAAACCTAGGATTAATATTATAAACCCTATCATTAATATTATACCCTAGATATATGAATCCTTAGATTAATAAACCCAACGGATTGATATTATAAACCCAAGGCACCAATAAACCTAAGGGATTAATACTAAAATCTCAAAGGAACAGTACTAAACCCAAGGGATTAATATTTTAAGGCTAAGGTATATAAACCCTAAGATAAATATTATAAACCATAAAAAAACATGGTTGACCGTCATTGATTTTCATATTGAGACAATCTCTATCACAATGTGATGTTGGACCATGGTTGACCATGACTCACAGTGGTTGATTTTCATATTGAGAAAAAACAATTGACAATGTGATGTTGGATAATGGTTGACCATGGTTGACCATACCTATAAACCCAAGGCATTTATATTGAACCTTAGGATTAATGTTATAACCCATGGTTGTTATTCATATTGAGACCATGCTAGACCATAATTGATTATGGTTGGCCATGTTTAACCAATGTTGACCATGATTGATCTTGCTAACAATGATTGACTGTGATTTATTTCCATATTGAGAAAATATTTGTCACAATCGGATGGAAATAACATTATAAACCCATGGATATAAGCCCTAAGATAAATATTATAAACACTAAGATAAACATTAAACCCTAATATTAATATTATAAACCTTAGGATTAATATTATAAAATCAAAGAATTAATAAACCTAGAACATTAATATCTAAAACACAAGTAACTGTAACCTTAAAGTAATAACATTGAACCCTAGAAATAATATTAAACCATAGGAATATACACACTAAGATTAATAAACCAAGGGATTATTATTATAAACCTAAAGACCCTGAAGGCCTTCGACCTCCCTCCGCTTCGGGAAGTGCTGAAGCTTTATCTTTATATTATAAGGAATAATTGCTCACCTCACAATGGAGGGTAACTCTTTTACCTAATATTTCCCCCTCCCCCCCCACTCTGATCCTCCCATGAATGCATTGGGATTTCATGCCTCCCCAGATTAGTCGTTACGCCTCCCATTCCCATGATTAATCTCTTGGGATTAACACTAGAAATGTAAGTGATTATTAATATTATAAACCCAAAGGATTAATAAACCTAAGGAGTTTATAATATAAACCCAAAGGATTATAAACACAAGGGATTTATATTCATATTCCTAGGATTAATACTATAAAACCTATCAATAAAATTATACCCTTAGAATATCAATCCTTAGATTAATAAACTAAAGGGATTGATCTTATAAACCCAAGGGATTAATACTAAAAACCCAAGGGAATGATATTGTAAATCCAAGGTCGGCTTTACGCTAGAGTGAGTGACTAGGTTCTAGGGTTCAACAAAGAAGGAGACAAGGGTCAACAGGTAACCATGGAAGTGCAGGGAGGAGGGAGCTCCACTCCCTCCTACAGTAATGTGGTTTCAAACAGAAGAAAATCAGGGAATAGGAACAAACCTCCAGACTCCTTGGAAGACAAGACAAAAATTTCTGAAACCCAGAAGGCGGAAGGTAGCAAAACCCATGCAGAACAAGGGACCCACGAGAAAGACCGACGGGAGGATAAAGCAGAAGACAGAGGTCAAGGAACAGAGAACAGAACCAAGATGGGGCCCTGCAAACCCAAAACCAGCATTAAACTATGGGTAATATTGAATGATCATGCTCTACAAGTGCACAAGGATCATATGACAAACTATGCTATAATATGCAAGTTTATGGGAATCTGGCCAACAGAGAAAGCGCTATACACTTGCATAAAATACAACTGGAAACCAAAAAGGGAGTTAAATATACATCTGGGATCCAAAGGTTTCTTTACAGTGGTGTTCATGAACATGGAGGACAGAGATAGGATTTTTGAAGGAGGACCACACTTCTATGCGGCAGCTAGTCTCTATATGTGCCCATGGACGATGAACTTTGTGCCGGAGCGGTAAAATTTCACATCGATACCGGTATGGATTAGAGTCTACTCGCTAACCTTAGATTATTGGATGCCAGAGTCTTTAAAAGCTATAGGCAATAAATTAGGTCATTTTTTAAAGATTTTAGAAGCAACACTACGAGGAAAGTATACCTCCTATGCTCATATATGTGTGGAGATGGACCTATCACGGGCTCTTCTAGATGAATTCATTCTAGAAGTATATGACGACGAATGGGTCCAGGAAGTTGACTATGAGCACATCCTATTCAGATATCGCAAATGTCTTGAGCATGGACACCTATTCAGAGATTGCCATCTTAACAAAAGGGAGGAATACCTAAACACCAGTAAAGGGAAAGACCACACCAGTTTTACTAAGGTGGGAGGAAAAGGGAAAGGAGGGGGAAGTAAGACACAAAACAAACCTAACAATAACAAAACAAGAATTCACAATGGTTTTGAGATCTTAGAAGAAATAGAAGAAGATGAGGGAAACCAAATGTAAACAAAGAATCGGGCAGAAAGAGGGAAAGGAATAGAGACAAGTATGGAGTTCACACATGAACATAATGAACACACAACAGACCCCTTGAGTACCATGCAAATAGAAAAACACCATGAAATGACTCAAAGTGAAAGTGGCACAGAGGACCAGGACTTATAGGAGATCCTAGAAAGGGAGAACTTGGAGCTAGAAAACTTTCTAGGACAAGGAGGAAGCCTGGGTATTAACTCCATACCTCAGGAGGAAGTTGACAAGGTTCAGTAGATATTCCTTAGAAAGTCACACCAAATAGCTGCAGGAGTAAAAAGGGGACATGACAATCAGGGAAACAAAGGGGTTTCCTAAACAGGATTAACAACAAGAAAATTGGCTAAAAACCTAGGCAGGAAGAGAGGAAGAAAGAGACACAAAGAATTGCTGCTAGAGTGTGACAAACTCATGATTGACTTAGGAAGGATGAAATATTTATCTAGTTACTCCTTAAAAACCCCACCTCAATGAATATCACAACCTAGAACATTAGAGGAGAACCTGGAACATTAGAGGACTAGGGAGCATAAGGAAACAGAGGAATCTAAGCAATAGAATCAAAGAGGAGAAACCTAGCATAGTGTTCATACAGGAAACAAAATGCTCTGTGGAGAAGATCAGAGAAAGACACAACAAATGGTTAAATAGATATGAATATCTTGAGGTCAAGGCAAACAAATCAGCTGGTGGCATTATCACTCTATGAGATCCTCATAAATTTGGTATACAAGATGTGGAGGTGTCCAGACACCACCTTTCTTTGATCATCCAACCTATGGGTGACATGCAGTGTTATATGATCACCAATGTCTATGGTCCTAAACTAGTGGAGGACAAACTTTGGCTCCTTACTACACTAGAGGATATGAAAAAGATAGACCTAGCTTTACCTAGGATTCTAGGGGGAGATTTTAACATGATAAAATCTCTTACGGAGAAAAAAGGGGGAACTAGAACACTTGGTAGGGACTCAGAGGCCTTCCAGAACTTCCTCACCAATATGAAACTATTGGATATGGACACTAACAATGGATTTTTCACTTGGAATAACAAAAGGGGGTGGCTCTAACCAAGTAGCCTAAAAATTAGATAGATTTATTATCTCAGAGGAACTTCTACTCATGGGAAGAAGCCTAGCTGCATTCATCCTACCTTTTGGTGGTTCAGATCATTGGCCCATCCAACTGGAAGCTTCTCTAATTGGTAAACCTAGGAACAACCCCTTCAGGTTTGAGAATGTATGGCTCATGCACTCATATTTCCTTAAAAACATTGAAAAATGGTGGAAAGAAGAGATACACTTTCAAGGCACAAAGATGTTCCTTCTTCATTGCAGGATCAAACACATTAAAGGAAGACTCAAAGAGTGGAAGAAAAATTAATTTGGAAACATCTTCAAAGCTAAAGGAGAAGTGGAAAAGAAGATAAAGGAAAACAACCAAATTCTTATCATAGAAGGCTACACAGAGGAAAGGAAAGAGCTTGTAGATTCACTTAAGCATGAATGGGAGAATATATGTCTACAAGAGGAAATATTCTGTAGACAGAAATCTAGGGTCAAATGGATTAAGGAAGGGGAGAGAAACACCAAATTCTTTCACAAATCCATTATAGATCACAGAACAACAATAGAATTGTGAAACTCATAGACCAACATGGAGTTGAAAGAAACACACATGAGGAGATGGAAGAGGTTCTAGTCTAGCATTTTCAAAGAATTGTTGAGGAGACCACTGTTGATAGATCATAGTTTATGAAAATATTTACGTAGTACATTCCTAAATTGGTCTCCAGAGAAGACAATTACAATCTCAACAGACCAGTAACAGAGGAAGAGCTTGAGGAAGTCATCACAAAGATGCACAATCAGAAATCTCCAGGCCTTGATGGCTTCAATGTGGAATTTCAAAAAACTTGATGGAGGATTATAAATTACGATATTCTGGAGGTGGTGGATGACTCGCAAAGATCTAAAATAGTCTTGAGGGCACTTAATGAATCTTTCATATCCTTAATCCCCAAACAGGAAAAGGCCACCTCTCTAGATAGATTCAGACCTATAGCCTTATGCAATGTGGTGTACAAAATAATATCCAAATTAATTGCCAATCGACTCAAACCACTCCTCCCTACCCCGATGTCAGAGGAGCAAATGGGTTATGTAGAAGGACGACAGATTCTTAAGAACATAACTCAAGCTCATGAAGTGGTTCATTCACTCATTACGAATAAGCAGGCAAGGATGATAATTCAGTTGGACATAACGAAAACCTATGACAAACTTAGATGGACTTACATAAGAGCAATGCTAAAAGCTTATGGCTTTGACTACAACTAGATTAGATGGGTCATGGCTCTAGTTACCACTGCCAGCTGTTCTATTCTGCTCAATGGCTCTCCCTCCAGAAACTTCAAGCCTACAAGAGGTCTCAGGCAAGGTGATCCTCTTTCCCCATTCCTTTTCATTCTCATGATGGAAGGGTTGGGTAGAGCTATAAGAGCTGCTAAGGTGAAAGGAAGAATTCAAGGTCTAAGACTCACTTCAGATGGAGACACGGTGACACATCAGGAATTTGTGGATGATACTATGCTTCAAGGCACACCCACAGTCAAGGAAGCCAAAGCATTCAAGCAAATTCTGTATGAGTTTGCAATGGAAACGGGCACTGAGATAAGTCTTACTAAATCAAAAATCTTCTTTCTTAATGCTGATATTTTGATTCAAATAAATCTTTCGATAATTTTGGGCTTTCAAAGATATTCATTTCCCTTGAAGTATCTACGAGTTTCCCTCACTAACAAACCGTTGCACAAGGACATCTGGGAGCCTGTTCTAAATAAATTGAAAGACAAAGTTAGTAAGTGGACAAACAGAGCCCTAAATCTAGCAGGGAGGTTGACTCTCACTAAGGCTATCCTCCAAACCATCCCTATTTATATGCTATCATCCATTCTGGCACCAACTAGAGTTAGTACTCAAACAAGAAACATTCAAAGAGACTTTGTCTCGGAGAAAGGTGAAGAAAGGAAGAAATGGGCCCTGGTGGTGTGGGAAAGGGTATGTAAACCTAAATCCCATGGGGGCCTTAGTCTACATGACCCAGAAATTCTAAACAGAGTTCTGGGAGCTAAAGTTTTGTGGATATGGTTAAAGGAAATACAATCCCCCTGGGTGAAACTATGGAAACAAAAGTATGCAATGAATTGGCAGGATACGAATCTCGTAAGAATGACAGGACAAATAAAGGTTCGCCAGTTTGGAACAGAGCCTGGGAGAACAGGGGGCCCTAGTCTAAAAACATAGTTTTCGAGAGATCAGAAGCAGAAATTTGGCCTGGTTCTAGGAGGACAATTGGCAGTAGGAGGGTAATCTCAGTAGTGATGATTTAGCTAGTATCCAAACAGATACCATCAGCAAAGGATTAAGGAGGGTAAGGAAATTTTGGGATCAATCAAGGAACAATGAAAAATGGAGAATATGGAAACTTCCAGTTTATAATGAGATAAGTAGGCTAAATACTCAAGCTATAGCCCTCAAAGGTCTTTTGGAAAAAAGGAAAATCTTAATCTCAACCTCGGATGATCAATTAAGATGGGCAAAGAACAAGGCAGGTCACTTCACCCTTAAAGAGGCCAAAAGAATAGCCACAGGGCTTAACCTTCCAAGTGCTGACAAGACTTGGAAATAACTCTCGGATAACCCTCATTGGATGAACATCAAACTATTCAAGTGGCTGGTTCATCAGGGCAAGATTCTGACTTGGGATAGTCTAAGAAAAAGAGGCTTTGTTGGCCCCTCAAGATGTCATCTGTGTGGAAAGTAGGAAGAAACCACAAATCATCTCCTCAATAGATGCTCCTTCACTACCACACTATGGAACTGGGTTGGAGATTTCTTCGAGCAGACAGATAAACGTGAAGATGACATCATAGCTACGATGGAAAACTGGTGGAATTTTTTTTCAGATAATGATACAATAAAGTCAACCTGGGCATTGACTCCAAGGTTCTTAATCTGGAATGTATGGAAGGAGTGAAACAACAAGATTTTCAAAGACAAAATGGGCTCGGTGAGCAACATCCTAAATCTAATCCTTAAGCAACTCAAGGAGACTGTCCACATCCTGGGGGGTGTTTCTATAGGAAAACCCATAGGACACAGAGAAGCCAGAATCCTGGAAAAGTTGGAGCTTCAAGTTCATCTCCCTCAGTGTCCTCTGCTATTCAACAAGAATACCTCAGAAGGGAAGGATTTTTGGCAACCCCCTTCTCAAGGTTTTTTAAAATATAACATAGATGGAGCCTCAAAAGGAAATCCTAGAGAAGCAGGTTATGGAAGGGTCATGCGAGATTAGGAGGGAAACATACAGGTCATTTTCTACAATTATCTAGGGAAGGCAACCAACAATATGGCTGAGCTCATGGTGATGGAGCTTTGCTTGGAAATATTGTTCAGGCACAACATACATAATGTCATCACTGAGGCTAACTTGGAATTAGTAATTAATTTGGTCAAGCGGATAAGCACAAGAGCCACACCAGAAAGAATCTCAGGTCACTGGTAGTTTCTACAAGTCTACCAAAGAATTCAATCACACCTAAGAATTCTAAGAACTCTCAGCTTTGTACATTTTCGCAGGGAAGCCAACAAAGTGGCGGATTGGCTTGCCAATGATGGGGTTAGAAGCAAGCATACCGACATGTGTTGCTGGTGGGAGGAGGTAACGGATGACAGAATGAGATATGAATGTTCAACGTGGGCCCTTAGTGACAGACAACATTATCAGAATAGACAATGAGACAGTGTTTTACTCCATGTCAATGAAGCATAGGTATTTCTCAGAGGATGAGCACTATAATGTCTCACAGGAATCCTGGACAGAAACAGTCATTGGGCCAGGGGATTTCTGCTCAAAAGGAAATAGCTATGAGGAAGAAGGACGATGGAGGCCATCACAAATCCTAGGTCATTCCATGCATGAGGTGACCCTTCCAAGCATGTCGTCGATGTGAAATACATTGGAGGACACTCGATTAGTAAATTGTAATAAAAAACTGCGCGAGAGAAACCACTCACATCGGGCGCCCTTTGTCCCGGAAGCAGTTTTCCCGAATGGTAAGCGATGCCACTTAGTAAGCGATGCGTGGCAGGGGAAGAAGAGAGAATACGTCCCTCATCACGTGGTATTCCTTGGGCTTATAGCAGGCACGATATTGATTGTGGTCGTCAGATCAGGAGGGGGGAAATCAACGGCCGAGGTTTGTAGCGCAAGTTTGTGGGTCCGGAAGGTCAAAATTGCTATGGTTTACCACCTTCATCAGGTGCCCTCAAACCAAAAGATGGATTTCTTGGAAAGGCAGCGATGCCAATGAGTGAGGAACACGTGGCAGGGGATGGGAAAGGTAAACCACCCTCATCGCATGGTATTTATCATACTTTTAAGCCGCACGATATGGATTCTAGCTGTCAGATCTGAAGGAGAAGATCAATGGACAGCGATGGTCAAGCAATTTAGGATTTTTCCACAGGCTACTGCTCCGTGCTATTTGGCTTTAGATCGCTAGATAAAAAGGAGACAGATCATTGGTGACTACCTTGTAAGCAGACTTTGGGGTAGATATGTAAGGTTCTAGTGCTGGCTTGGCCTTCATTTTAGTTTGCCTATGGGCAGGT
The DNA here is from genome assembly GCA_031772625.1 of Pinus tabuliformis. Classification (NCBI taxonomy): domain Eukaryota; kingdom Viridiplantae; phylum Streptophyta; class Pinopsida; order Pinales; family Pinaceae; genus Pinus; species Pinus tabuliformis. The sequence continues at coordinate 1,288,337,121 of CM062811.1, read as the reverse complement.
TTTTTATGGGCACGTTGTGTATATTTTCCTCTTCCTTTGTGGGGGTGTGCGCCTATGCGCGCTTGTTGTAACCTTTGTAATTTATTTTCTTATCTAAGTCAATAAAAGGACAGTCTCTTGCTTAAGCAAAAAAAAAAAAAGATACTATAAATCCGAGGAATACAAACCCTAAGATAAATAATATAAACCCTAAACCAAACATCGTTGACCATGGTTGATTTTCATATTGAGACAATATTTGTCACAATGTAATGTTGGACCATGGTTGACCATAATTGATTTTCATATTGAGATCATTTTTGTCACAATGCGATGTCTTACCATGGTTGATTTTCATATTGAGACAATATTTGTCACAATTCGACGTTGGACCATGTTTCGCCATGGATGACCATGGTTGTCAAAATTTAACATTGGACCATCAATTAATATTTATCACAATGTGACGTTGGACCATGGTTGACCATCGTTGATTTTCATATTGAGACAATCTTTGTCACAATGGGGCATTGGACTATGGTTGACCATAGTTTACCATGATTTCTTTCCGTATTGAGAAAATAATTCTTACAAACCCATATTGGGATTATTATAAACCTAAGGGATTAATAAGTCCAAGGGATTAATACTAAAAACATAATGGATTGATAAACCCAAGGGATTATTAATATAAACCCAATGGATTATAAACCCTAGGAATAATATTACAAACCCTATCAATAATATTATACCCTATGAATATGAATCCTTGAATTAGTAAAGCCATGGGAATGATATGATAAACCCAAGGCACTAATAAATCCAAAGAATTAATACTAAAAACCTGAGGGAATAATATTAAACCCAAGGAATTAATATTGCAAACCAAAGGTATATAAACCCTAAGATAAATATTTAAAACCTAAAACAAACATGGTTGACCACGGTTGATCCATAATCTCCATAATGCAATGTTGGACTATGGTTGACTATGGATGGCAATGTTTGACCATGATTGATGATGGTTTACTGGCTGATTTTCATATTGAGACAAAATTTGTCACAATGCCACATTAGACCATGGTTTACCACGACCATCACAATGTGACATTGGAAAATTAGACAATATTTTACACAATGTGACATTGGACAATTAGACAATATTTTACACAATGTGACCATGGTTGACTATGGTTGAGTTTTATATTCAGACAACATTTGTCACAATGCTATGCTTGACTGTGGTTGAGAATGGTTAATGATGGTTGAAAATGGTTGATGGTGGTTGAAAATATTTGACACAATGCGATGTTGGACCCCAATTGACCATGGTTGACCATGGATGCTTTTCATATTGAGACAATCTTTGTTACAATGCGACATTGGACCATGGTTGACCATGGATGATCATGGCTATTGACCATGGATAACCATGATTGACCATGGTTATTGACCATGGATGACCATGATTAACCATGGTTTACCATGGTAGATTTTCATATTGAGATAATATTTGTCACAATGCGTCGTTGGACCATGCTTGAGCATGGCTGAACATGGTTGATCATGATTGACCATGGTTGACCATGGTTGATGTTCATATTGAGACAATCTTTGTCACAATGTGACATTGCACCATGATTGACTATGATTGATTTTCATATTGAGACAAACTTTGTGATAATGTGACATTGGACCATGGTTGCCCATGGTTTATTTCCATATTGAGACAACCTTTGTCACAATGCAACGTCGGACCATCATTGACCATAGTTGACCATGGTTGTCAAAATGTGATGTTGGAAAATGAGACAATATTTTTGACAATATGAACATGAGACAATCTTTGTGACAATATGAACATGAGAGAATCTTGGTTACAATATGAACATGAGAGAATCTTTGTGACAATATGATTGGCCATGGTTGAGCATAGTTGACCATGGTTGTTTTCTATATTTAGAACATCTTTCTCACAAACCCACATTGGCATTATTATAAACCTAAGGGATCAATAAGACCAATGGATTAATACTAAAAACCCAAGGGATTAATAAATATAAGGAATTTATATTAGAAACCCAATGGATTTTAAAGCCAAGGGACTTTTATTAAACCCCAGGAATAATATTATAAACCATATCAATAATATTATACCCTAGGTATATGAACCCTTGGATTAATAAACCCAATGCACTAATAAACCCAAGGGATTAATAATAAAAACCAAAGGGAATAATATTAAACCCAAGGGATTAATATTGTAAATCCAATGTATATAAACCCTAACATAAATATTATAAGCCCTAAAAAAAAATGGTTGACCACGATTCACCATGGGTGATTTTAATTTTGAGACAATCTTTGCCACAATGCAAAGATGGACCATGGTTGACAATATTTAACCATGTTTGATGATGGTTAACCATTTTTTATTTTCATAATGAGAAAATCTTTGTTACAATGTTACGCTGGACCATGGTTGACTATGGTTGTGACAATGTGATGTTGGACTATTAGTCAATATTAGACAAAATGTGACCATGGTTGATTTTCATATTGAAAGAATCTTTGTCACAATGAGATGTTGGACCATGGTTGACAATGGTTAATGATGGTTGAAGATATTTATCACAATGCAAAGTTTGACCTTGGATGACCATGACTGACCATGGTTAACAATGGTTGATTTTCATATTGAGACAATCTTTGTCACAATGAGACATTGAACCATGGTTGACGATGGATGACCATGGCTATTGACCATGGTAGATTTTCATATTGAGACAATCTATGTCACAATGTGATGTTGGACCATGGTTAACCATGGCTGACCATGGTTGCTCATGATTGATGATGGTTGACCACGGTTGACAATGCTTGACCATGGTCAGTGTTCATATTGAAAAATCTTCTTCACAACATGACATTGGACCATGATTGAACATGATTGATTTTTATATTGAGATAATATTGTTGGGCAATTTAATTGCTTAAATTGCTTTCATTAAATTATCAACCAGGGGAACTCGTAAGCTTGTGATGATGCCAGCAAAATATATGTGGGAGTAGGCAACTAACTCTATGTCTAACTAAATTATTCACGATTCAATATAATATGCAAGGGAAGAGGCTCCTAATTAAGGAGGTCCTGGTTGTCCTTCCCTAGAGTATCATAGATTGAAAAGAAATCCTTGATTACATAAAACCAGAAACTTGAAATAAAGACAAGAGAATGAACTTTAATTGTTGTTCAGATTCAAATAGAGAGAAAGACTAACTTAGTCCCTTGATTGTCCCCTCATATACTGATCCAAACTAAGCTAAGATTCATTCATAAGCATAAGAAATGAAATACTTGAAACATAAAAGCAAAAAGAATGAGTTTCATTATCATGCAAATCAAATGGAGAGAGAGCCTAACTCAGACCCTTGGTTGTTCCCTCATATGCTGATTTAAAACTCATTCATCAATCACAAACAAATCCTCAAACATCTAAGCAATGAAATAAGATCTATTATGAAATAAAATGTTCTTTAGATCCTTTTAGAGTGAGCTCAATTCTCCTAAGAACAAAGTGACAAGTTATTCCATAAATTCATATACTACATTAACACAATTTATATCTAAAACTATATAATGGAAATTTATGTAAAATGAAGCTTTATTCTATTCCATCATAAATTGGATACATGCTCCAAGAGTCCTCCCCTTGGAATGGAGGAGGTACTCCTATTTATACAATGGGATCATATAACAAACTCATAATGATGATCCACTAATCTCTCTTTAGTTCCATACATTTCTCAACCATCTAGACACATAACCCTATCCTCCATGATCTCCTCCATGAGGTCCATGATCTTCTCCATGAGATCATGATCTTTTCCATGGGGCTTATCTTATCAAATTCGAATTTGATCATTCAAGGCCACATAAAGATGCCCTGGAAGCTTCCTTTGTACCTACACATGTCAAAAAACTCATTCTAATTGTTAGGTATAAGTATAAGCATATTATTTTCTAAAGTTTAACCATAAATCCACTTTAAAATGTTAAGAATTAATAAACTTTGGAAAAGCATAGTTATAACCCAATAATGAGGTAAATGTAATGATGTGGAGGTGGAATGGAGGTGACATGAAGGTAAAATGTGAAGGTAATGGTGAATAATGGAGTGAAAATAAGGACTATTTTGAGGCCCAACAAATATTTATCACAATGTGACGTTAGACCATGGTTTACCATCACTGATTTCCATATTTAGACAACCTTTGTCACAATGCAACATTGGACCATTGTTGACCATAGTTGACCATGGTTGTCGAAATGTAGCACCCAACCACGAGAATATCTTCGTCACATTCTGACCATACTTATTAACCATGGTTGACCAATATTGACCATACTTGATCATGATTTATTTTCATATTGATAAAATCTCTCTTACAATAGGATTTTGGAACTTGGTTGACCATGATTGATATTCATATTAAGAAAATCTTCATCACAATGTGGTGTTGGACCCTTGTAGACCATAATTAACCATGGTTGACCATGTTTGACCAATGTGGACCATGATTCACCATGGTTGATCATGACTGACCTTGGTTGGCCATGGTTGACCATGATTGCTTTCCATATTGAAAAAATCTATGTCACAAACCCATATTAGCATCATTATAAACTTAAGGGATTAATAAACCCAATGCACCATAAATCCAAGGGATTTATGTTAAACCCTAGGAATAATAGTATAAAACCTATAAATAATATTATACCCTAGGAATATGAACCCTTAGATTACTAAACCAAAGGGATTGATATTATAAACCCAAGAGATCAATACTAAAAACCCAAGAGAATAATATTAAACCCAAGGGATTTATTTTGTAAACCCAAGATTAATAAACCCTAAGATAAATATTATAAACCCTAAAATAAAAATTGTTGACCATGGGTGACTATAGTTCATTTTCATATTGAGACAATCTTTATCACAATGCGATGTCGGATTATGGTTGACCATGGTTGAACGTGATTGATTTTCATATTGAGAGAATATTTCTCATAATGTGACATTGGACCCTAGTTGACCATGGTTGATCATGATTGTCGATGGTTGACCATGGTTGATTCTCATATTGATACAATATTTGTCATAGTGTGATGTAGGACCAAGGTTAAACATGGTTGTCACAATGTGACATTGGATCTTGAGACAATCTTTGACACAATGTGACCATGGTTGGTTTTCATATTGAGACAATATTTGTCACAATGTGATGTTGGACCATGGTTGGCATTGGTTATTGATGGTTAACCGTGATTAACCATGGTTGACCATGACTACCCATGATTGACCATGATAGACCATAGTTGACCATGATTGATTTTAACATTGAGACTATTTTTGTCACAATGTGACATTGGACCATGGATGACCATGATTGACCATGACTATAAACCCAATGAATTTATATTAAACCCTAAGATTAATATTATAAACTCTAGGATTAATATTTTAAACCCTATGAACAATATTATACCCTAAGAATATGAACCCTTAGATTAAAACACCCAAGAGATTGATACTATAAACCAAGGGTCCAATAAATAATAATAATAAAATAACTTATCAAATCTTTATAAATAAATATTAATAATTAATAATAGTGAAGTTTTATGAATTAAAAGTGTTTTTTTGTTTTGGTAAGTGGATTAGTCTCTATAAATGTCATATTATGTCTTTATTACCAGCTATTAGAGAAATATCTACAATCCAACTAGAGAACATTAAAGAAAAATTTCGATTTGGTTTGGTATAAGTCCAAATCTTATTTTTATAATAGTTTGAATACCATCATACTAATACGAATTCCATGACATAAAAGACTTTAAAATATATTAAATTTTGATATCAAATTATATTAATTTTAATTATCTTATAATTATTATTTTAATGAATATATCTACCAAAAATTAAGAATAATTTTTTTTAATAAAATAATTAAAATTTTAAAGTCCTTTAATTTTAATTTCGTTACGATTTCTAGGTCTCTTTTAGTTATGTATTTATTTTTAGATTTTATTATTTTTTAAATTATAATAAAATGAAATGTCAGAAGATTTCAATAAAATTAATTTCATTATAATTTGAAAGTTTTCTATTAATATTGTATTTGCTCTTTAATTTCGTTATCTTTTAAACTATAATATGAAGAAAAATTTAGTTTTTTACCAAATTAATTTTATTATAATTTTAAAATATTTTAGTAATTATGTATTTATTTTTAAATTTCATTATCTTTTAAATTATAATAGGATGAAAAAATTATATAATTTTTTTAATATAATTATACATTTAATTTTCAGCTTTATTCTAATTTTTCGTTCATTAATTAAAATCAAAATTTGACTATTATCCTAACTATACTCATTTTGATTTATTTTTTTTTCTTCAAAAAAAATTAAATAATTTATATATTTTAAAAATTGAAAACTTCTCCTTTCATAGTTTTAATAAATTAATAATCTCTCAATACACATATTTCCTTTTAATAAATGTTCCATAATCTAATAAATAAATTTATAACTATTTAAAAATTATTAAATAATATATTTTAGCTATATTAACATGTTTATAATCCACATTTATTATTCCTTAATTTTTCCTCGGTATTTATATAAAATAGTCTCCACATTAAAATATAGTTATCAAGGTCACATTGAGTGTTTCTTTGAGTTATTCTTATCTAAGTCTCCACGTTATAATGAAAATGTCATGCAAAAATGACACGTATCTTATTTCTGGATTTTAGACATCTATGGTTTATATCTTCTGACTTAGTTACCGGAGAACCCACAGTAAAAACCATTTTTTGTCAACGTTTCAAATCCCAATAGGGATCCATCATCAGGACTTCTTGAATGTTGATAGTAGAAGAACTTAACTGAGAGAATTAAATAGTTATGAGGTGAGTTGACTTAAGGATGAAATGGAGGTCGACTTGATTAATAATAATTATTATTATCTTTTTTAGTTATTATTATTATTAATTATTACTAATACTTAATAGTTATTAATTATTAGTAATAGTTAATAGTTCATAATAATTAATAATAGTTATTATTATTATTATTATTATTATTATTATTATTATTATTATTAATTAATAATAGTTAATAGTTAACACTAGTTAATAATATTTATTATTATTAATAATTTAATTAATTAAAAAATCTTAATTAATAATTAATAATAACGATTCATAATAATAATTAATGATAATAGTAATAGTTATTATTGAAATTATTATTGTAAAGGTTATAATTAAATACTAATTATTAGTTATTATTTACTAAATACTAATAATTATTTAATAATACTTATTTATTTAGTAATTATTATTATTTATTGATAGATCTTAATTAATAATTAATAATAACAATTCATTATAATAAATAATGATAATAGTAATAGTTATTATCATAATTATTATTGTAAGTGTTATAATTAAATAATAATAATAATTATTATTATCATACTTAATAGTTTTGGAAAATATTATTAAGAGTAACAATAATAGTAATACTACTAACTATTGGAATAGGAGAGGGAAATATCTACCCATTGAGTGCTATACCTGTGATGTATTGGTGATCTTAATTTCTCTGATTAAGGAAAGCCAACTTCCACTAGTCTCAATACCATTGTCGCTGTTGAGATTATGTGGATGTTTGATAATCGCAAGAGCTTCTCTAATATTTCACCTATGATGTTGTTCTTCTCTTATGACAATTGAGAAATTTTCCAAACAGATATGGTGCTTAGTTTTTGAGGAATGCTCTATCGGATCCGAAGAACAAGATCTGTCATTCCTAATAAAAGCTCCATGTTCCTTGAGTCTTGTCTACAAGGAATGAACTGTTCCACTAATGCAACATTTTCCACAGTAACAATCTATTTTATAGACTCCCTTAAGTTGATGTCTATCAATATTATCTTTGACAGACCTCATTCCTTGCCTAATAGTTCCAGGTGCTGAGAATTGCGTGATTCTGTTTTTCTTTCTCAGGATTCTAGCAATCTTATCTGTTACTCCTTGAATATAAGGTAGAAATACCCTACCACACTGAGGTTGGTTTTAAGCCTTAGGTTCCTGAGATAACACCCTTCTTTCAACTCTCTCTATAGCTATTTTAATTTCCTTTTTGTTGTAGCCTATAGCCTTAAAACTCGAAGCTAAATGCTTCTTCTCTTCAGCTAGATGCTCAGAGTTAGAAATTTGAAGGGCTCTGATAGCCAGAGTGTTTAAAACACCAAACTTCTAGGCTGGGTGATGGTGGGAATCAACGCGGAGGTAGCTTTCTGTGTGGGTTGACTTCCTGAAAACCTTATGCCCTAAAGAGCCATCTTCTTTCCTGATGATGAGTATGTCTAAAAATGGGATGCTCATATTTTCTTCTAGATCCATAGTAAATTTATTTCCGCGAATATGGAGTTGAGGTGAATAAAAAACTTGTCAAGCTATATTTTACCATGAGTCTATTTTATATTGGTATCATCGATGAATCGTTTCCACCAGGCTGGCTTCAAAGGGTATGATTCAAGGGATTTCTTTTCAAAGTATTCCATGTATAAGTTGGCCACAATTGGCGAAAGGGGTGATCCCATTGCCACCCCGGATGTCTGCTTAGAATATTCTCCTGGAAGGTGGAAATAGTTGACCGCAAGCAGATTTCAACTAGTCTTGCAGTTCCTAGATTAGTAACATCTTTTATAACCTAAATGGCTTCATCAAGGGGAATCTTGGTGAATAAGGATACTACGTCGAAGATTACAAGGATGTCATCATGGTCTACCCTCTCATTTTTAATAAGATTCACAAAATCATGGGAGTCCTTGATGAAGGAATCAGTATTCCCAACAAGGGGCTTAAAGATTTTAGCAACATACATAGCAAGTTCATAGGTTTGGGAACCAATGGTATTAACTATTGGTCTAAGAGGAACCCCTTCTTTATGGATCTTGTGTAAACCATAAATTATTGGGATAGTTTCACAAGAAGGGATTATCTTTTCTTTAATTTTTCCTCAAGGTTGGAATTTGAAATTGTCTTTTTTAAGTCCTTCATAATTTTGGAAATGGGATTGTTGCTCAGCTTCTTGTAACTACCACATCTGAGGTGTTCATTCATTTTACATACATAGTCTTCTTTATCCAAGATCACTGCTGCCCCTCCCTTATCTGCCTTAAGAACTACAATTTTATCATTGTTCTGCAAGGATTTAAAGGAAATTTGTTCTTCTTTACTTAAATTACTTTTGGGAGTTTTGGCCTTTCTCATAATGAGGGAAAACTCTTGTCTTAATGCTTCCTTATCATCCAAAGAAAGGTTATTAATCCCATCCTCTATGCTACAGATCATATTCTCAATAGGTAGGTTTTTAGGAGCAACTGCAAACCCTAAACCTTTGTTGAGAACACTAATGACTTCCGGACCTAATTCTTGGGAAGACAAATTAACCACTTTTCTTCTCAGTTTTGTCTCAGAGGTTTTTGTTGAAGAAATGCAATTTTTATTTGACTGACTTTTTCCATTAAGTTCATATGTGCTGGATATTAGGTTGGCATTGTCACTGTCACTGCCTTTGTTTCTCAACACACCTATTTCATCAACTGTTCTCCTGGCGTTGCCCACGCTCTGCATTTCATCAGCCTTAATATTCAATGCATTTATTTTATCATCTGTTTGGAATTCTGCAAGCTTATTGTTACCAGTGCTACCCACGTTCTTCATCTTATCAACCTCAACACTTAACGAACTTATTTCATCAGTTGTTCTGCCGGTGCTGCCCATGCTCTGCATTTCATCAGCCTTAATATTCAACGCACTTATTTTATCAGTTGTTTGGAATTTTGCAAGCTCATTGTTATCTGTTCTTCCTCTGTCTGAGCCTCCATCTAACGATCTAGAACCGTGGCTCAAAGTGTTTTCCTTTTCAATCACTGTTAATAGGTTTTTGATAACATTTGACATCAGTCTCATGGGGCCATCAGACTTCGTAGAGCCTGACACTTCTGAACCTGTCGAACGTGCAATGGCACTATCAGGCTTTCTGTTTGAATTGTCACTTTCTTCTCTACCTCTATGGCTGGGATGGTCTATTATACTATTATTGTTATAATATGACCTGCTTAATAAATTGGATAGTTTCTTGTGTTGTCTAGTTTTAGCAATGTGTCCTTCATTATTAGCTTTTAGTCCAGTCCTGGCGTCAATTACAGACGAGAGATCTTTGTTGATGCTGCTGGCTAGTTTTAGGTGTGCTAAGAGCACTAAGCATCCAAGATTGTCTAGAGAAGCCCTAACCCTCTTAATTTCTGCCTATATTAGAGTAATGCTTAATTGAAAAAATGCCTTATTATTATATTTGTTATGTAATCTATGATCAATTTGTGCAAATGAGGGGAAGAGATTATTGTCACGACAGGTTTTAAGAAAATGAGGGTCTGCAGCTCTTCTTCCTATCTTCACTCTAAATTTTTCAAGTAAAATGACTTCACTCCATGTATCCCCTCCATATAGGGAAATGATTATGGATTTTAGACATCTGTGGTTTATATCTTTTGACTTAGTTACCAAAGAACCCACAGTAAAAACCATTTTTCGTCAACATTTCAAATCCCAACAGGGATCCATCATCAAGACTTCATGAATATTGATAGTAGAAGAGTTTAACTGAGACAATTAAATAGTTATGAGGTGAGTTGATTTAAGGATGAAATGAAGGTTGGCTTGATTAATAATATTTATTATTACTTTTTTAGTTTTATTATTATTAATTATTATTAATAGTTAATAGTTAATAATAATTAATAATTAATAATAATGATTCATAATAATAATTAATGATAATAGTAATAGTTATTATCGAAATTATTATTGTAAATGTTATAATTAAATACTAATTATTAGTTATTATTTACTAAATACTAAATACTAATAATTATTTAATAATTTTTATTTAATAATACTTATTTATTTAATAATTATTATTATTTATTAATAGATCGTAATTAATAATTAATAATAACAATTCATAATAATAAATAATGAAAATAGTAATAGTTATTATCATAATCATTATTGCAAATGTTATAATTAAATAATAATTATTGTTATTATCATCATATCTAATAGTTTTGAAAATTATTATTAAGAGTAACAATAATAGTAATACTACTAACTACTGGAATAGGAGAGGGAGATATCTACCCACTCAGTGCAATACCTGCGATGTATTGGTGATCGTAATTTCTCTAATTAAGGGAAGCCAGCTTGCATTAATCTAAATACCATTGTCCCTATTGAGATTATGTGGATGTTTGATAATCTCAAGAGCTTCTCTAATCTTTTGCCTATGATGCTGTTCTTCTCTTGTGATAATTGAGGCATTTTCCAAACAGATATAGTGCCCAGTTTTTGAGGAATGCTTTGCTGAAGCCGAAGAACGAGATCTTTCATTCCTAATATCAGCTCCATGTTCCTTGAGTCTTGTCTGCAAGGAGCAACTTGTTTCACCAATGTAACTTTTTCCACAGGAACAATTTATTTTATAGACTCCCTTAAGTTGATGTCTATCAATATTATCTTTGACAGACCTCATTCCTTGCCTAATAGTTCCAAGTGCTTGGAATTGTGTGATTATGTTTTTCTTTCTCAGGATTTTAGCAACCTTAACTATTACTCCTTGAATATAAGGTAGAAATACCCTACCACACTGAGGTTGGTCTTGAGCCTTGGGTTCCTTAGACAACACCGTTCTTTGAGCTCTCTCTATAACTATTTCAATTTCTTTTTCTTTGTAGCCTATACCCTTAAAAGACGAAACTAAATGCTTCTTCTCTTCATCTAGATGCTCAGAGTCAGAAATTCGAAGGGCTCTAATAGCCAGAGTGTTCAGATCATCAAACTTCTAAGCTAGGTGATGGTGGGAATCAGCGTGGAGGTAGCTTTCTGTGTGGGTTGACTTCCTTAAAAACTTATGCCCTAAAGAGCCATCTTCCTTCCTGATGATGAGTACATCTAAAAATGGGATGCTCATGTTTTATTCTAGCTCCATAGTAAATTTTATTTCCTGAGTGATGGAGTTGAGGTGAATAAAAAACTTGTCAAGCTCTGTTTTACCATGAGTCCATTTTATATTGGTATCATTGACGAATCGTTTCCACCAGGCTGGTTTCAAAGGGTATGATTCAAGGGCTTTCTTTTCAAAGTATTCCATGACTAAGTAGGCCACAATTGGCGAATGGGGTGATCCCATTGCCACCCTAGATGTCTGCTCATAATATTCTCCTTGGAAGGTGAAAACAGTTGGCCGCCAGCAGATTTCAGCCAGTCTTGCAGTTCCAGGATCAGTGACATATTTTATAACCTGAATGGCTTCATCAAGGGGAATCTTGGTGAATAAGGATACTACGTCAAAGCTTACAAGGATTTCAACATGGTGTACCCTCTCATTTTTAATAAGATTCAAAAAATCATGGTAGCCCTTGATGAAGGAATCAGTATTCCCAACAAGGGGCTTAAGGATTTTAGCAGCATACTTAGCAAGTTCATAGGTGTTATCACTCAGGTTGTCCCTTTTGACTCCTAAAGGGATACGTCCGAGGTAACCACAAACCAACTTTGGACTGCAGGCCCTAGCCTGCCTGCAGTCAGAGAGGGCTCTCTCTTTATGATTTAGCTATGTTGAAAGGGGTGATTTTAGGCTAGATATGATGCACAGGGGTTTTGATTGAGTTTTGGTGGGAAAACTGACACTTTCAGGTAGAGAGGCTGAGTATAGTCTGAATGTTTCAAACCATTGGGCATGGAGTCAAGGAGTGGAACTGCTGGTGTCTTTACTTAATAACAGTGAGGGGAAAATGGAGTAAGATAACTGAAGCAGAAGCAACTTTCAGGTTCAAGGGGTGGCAAGAATGCTAAAGAAAGAGAGGCTATTAAGAATCTCTCCAACAGATTAGCAGAGGAGACAACAAGGTGCTACCTAGGGGCAGTTAAGAATCCCTAAGTAATTGGCCAGCACAGGTGAACTGGGGCAAACATGAGCCAGAAGGAATTCAATGTTCATAACCAATTCATTCAGAAGAAAACATCAAGAAACAGCAGGAATTGAGCATAGAGAGTATTTAAACTAATTCTAGGCTATTCTTTCTTCCTGCTATTTAGATAATGGCAAACACATAAACAGAGATAAGAGGCACTTATTGCTTCAAGCCGCAGCGCAGGAATTCCATCTTCAACTCTTCAACACATTCATCAACAACAGACAGTTCGCTCTCCAAGCTTTAAGCAATCTTTGATTACAGAAAAGTTTCAGGTATACACAGCGAGTCTCTAGTGAAAATTATCAATTAACCAACCCTTAAAACTATACAGAGGGTGGTATATATAGGGCAAAACTCTCTGCAGAGTTCCTCTATTACATCTTGACCTAATTAGGTCATAAAAAATGACTACTTGACCTAATCCTATCTAGAAATAAATGCAAAGAATGTCTCGGGCCGTGCTCAGGGCCGATGTGTCAAAACTGAATGAATGATGTTGTCCTCGGTGGCTTGCTGCAGTGTTTTCTGCAATAAATGGGTATGGGTTTACGCTTTCTTGCTGTCCTGATGCCTTGAATGCCTTGACGGTGATTTGAAGGCAAGGATGGGCTTATGCTTATCGATTTGATTTTCTGGGGGCCTCATCAATGTTCAGGTGCCTCGAGCCCCTAAAAAATCATGACTGATTCTCTCTGGCGTCCTTTCTTCCACTGATACTCTCTGAAAAAATTTGGGCTGCTGATTTGTTGTGCTGTGGGTCTAATCACCAGTAAAAGGCCATTGTTCGGCCTCTGTATCATCTGGAATTGTCTTCTGATCCTTTTGATATGCTCTGTGAAGAAAACGGATCATTTTTGCGCCTTTTCGGGCTTCTTGGGGCCGCATGGTGAGAAGATTCCTTAAAGATTCCCTGAAGATTCTCCATTTCGGCCTAAAAAATCCTACAATGAGCGATTTGTGTTAGGCGCAAATTTCTCATCAAAAACTGCCTCAGAATTCGATTCCGGGGTTTCGAAGTGCGGTTTTTTGCGCCTCTGTGCCCAAAAAATGTTGATGACGTCAACATGACGTCAGCATTGTACGGTGGGTGACGTCAGCATGGCGATGTGGCGGGATGACGCCAGCATGACGTCATCACGTACGGTCGATGACGTGGCAGGTACGATGGCGGGGACACGTGGCAGTGACGTGGCAGGAGGCCATGCAGGCGGGTGACTCATCGGGTGACTGTACAAGGGGGGTGATGTGGGCTGGTGACGTCAGCTGGCAGAAGACGGTAAGCAGTATGTGGTGCACCGCTTATGGGGGATGGCGGTTTCGGAGGGAGGGGCTCCGCCACATCCCGACGCCTGACGCGTGGCGGGAGTACGACGGCAAAACCGCCGAACTCCCGGACGTTAAAGGCCGGGCGCGTCGGGGATGAGGATGCCCGCCAGCCGTTGATCTGTGGGGTTGTGGATCAGATGGCTGGCGGTGGACGCGATGGGATAGGGGGTTAACGGGCGGGAATATTCGCAGGAATATTCCGAATTTAATATGCACGGCGGATAAGTTATAAACTTAGGAAAATGGGTTTACGGGTTTAAATAAAGGCGCATGTTAATATTTATGCACATGATCTTTGGGTTAGGGGCGGAATGTGGGTTTTTACAACGGTGGGGTGAAATTTTACAAGGGGAAATGTAAAAGCATTGGTTTTTTTTTGGGCTAAGGAAGAGGTTACTAGCTGACCAGATGTCAACTAGTTCCTTAATGACTCGGATGGGTTAAAAATAGTCCCAGATGGACTGAGATTCCCCGGACTTAGTAGAATTATGGCTATAATGCCAGGGAGGAGTATTTACATAGGGGAGTGTTATATACATGATTAAAATAGGGGAAGAGGGAAAATTGTTAGGGAGTTATATAATAAGGGTGATGAGAAGAAGGGAGAGGTTAATGAACTCCAGCCTGAGTACCTCCAACTGAAAAACTGCCTCAAACCAAAAATGGATTGCTTTATCAAAATTGGAACACAGCAGTGGCCCTTAGACCAGCCTACTCTGATGGATACTTTTTGGCCATCTGTAGCAAATATGGAGCATTGCAGCATGCATAGCATGACATATTTGGCATGTGAAACTGTCGATCATGAAAGATGATTAACCTGCTGCAGCAGGAGGCTAACAGTGGCTCCACTTGGGGATGGCTTTTCCTTGTGAAAAGTCAAGAACAGTAGGTCAGACTGCCTTGCATTCAATTGTTGTTGTGTTCTGCAAATTTCCCTTGGTTGGCTGCCTTATTGATCCTATCTACCTACCTACCCTAACCAGCACTTACTTTGCTGTTAGGTGAAGTGAAATAGCCAATGCAGCCACTTAAGTAATAATACCATGAGTGGGCTTTGCTGCTTGTGCTTGCTAGTGATACCAACTAAGATTTTGCAATTTGTCATGGCTTTGTCAATCTTTGAGAAGATCAGGAAGCTACTGACCTCCTTTGCGGTGTTTAAATACTGTACAAAACTGTCCTGCAACATATATATACAATTTTTTGGCTGAATTAAAGAACTTTACAAAGGTTCAGGATCACTACCATGCCTTGGAGACGGGAGATCATTGACAACTCGATACTGAGCCTTACAGCCTGTTGATGGCGACGTGTACTGATCTCTTTCATCATTCTGCCTGCCAGCGGATAGGTCATCCAAAACTTGCAGAGGTGTTTGCAATTTATTACAATCTGGCTTGAATAAGACTTGACTGATCTGAGCAGGCTGCTGGTCTTCTTATTCTTTGAATAACTCAAATGGCTGAAAACAAAGAGGCAGGGGATCCACTTGGATCATCTGGTCATATGCTTCTGCTTCTGGGTCCTCCTCAATCTTATATTCAATGGCTCTTTGGGGCTGCAAAACTAGAGGCGATACCTTTGGAACAATATCTTGATTAACCTCCAGCTGGTCAATAGCAACACATGGTGACACTTGATCATATATAGCATGATAGTTATCCTTGATAAATTGAAAAGATTCAAAGCAAAAGGGTAAAGTTCCTTTACTGAAATCAACACACTCTGCGTTTTCTTCCTTTTTTTCATAGCTGAGATGGGCACGCTGATCATTGGGTTCAGGTTGCTGAACCTGAACATTGGTTCCTGCCAAAATAGGATCTGATTCCTCTACAAGGCTGATTTGGTTGTTAGGCTCATAATCATCATCATACAGATCGTACTTGGGCAGACAGTTGAAAGAAGAGAAGCTATTATATTCACACAGTATATCAGGAGACTGCTCCATCATGTATGGCTGGATGAATATGTCATCTGTTTTGTGGCAGGTTTTTTCATGAATGTCACTACTTTCCTGTTGTGAAAAAGATCTATTTTGGTGCTCTGAACTTTCTACTTTCATTGTGATCAGCTGCATCATTTCCTCTGTCTTTTGTAACACACTATGAAATCTTTCTTCTTGCTCTGCTTTTCACTGTTCCTCCCTCCTTTTTAGATTTGCCTCCACGTCCACAGCTATGTCCTGCATCTGTTTCAAAGTGGATGGGCATCTTTCTCTCAGACAGAATTCCATTTCTGTGTCAAATGCTCTAGGATATTGCAATAGAGCTAGATCAAGGGGAGGTCTTATATTTAGAGGCATGACTTGATAAACTTGATTGAATCTGTCTGAAAACTGCTGAACAGATTCATCTGGATGCCTTTCTAAATGATTGTATTCTTCAATGAGCAAGAAGAGATTACCTCTGATCATCCATCTATCAAGGAAAAGCTTGGCACACTACTGAAACTTAGAGATGCTCGCCTTAGGCAACGCTTTAAACCAAGTCCTAGCTTCGCTTTGCAAAGAAAGGGCAAATAGTCTAAGACTGACATCTTCATCTTCCACTTCAAATGTATTAAGATAATCTTCAAAAACCTGGATATGTTTCTGGGTAGTAGTGCCATTCTCTCCATCAAATCTAGGGAGATATTCAGGATGATTTGCCGGCAGGGGACCAAGCACAGGAGGCAAAATGAGCGGCTTATATCTTTCAGGAACTTTACGAGGCACGGGAGTATGTACAAGAACTAGAAGACTGGGCACTATTTTTGGTTCCTCCTTGACTGTATGATGATCTTCAACAGCATTTGAAAGCTGCTGCTTTGATGTGCAAGGAGGCTTTTCAACAATCTTTGCCAAAGGAAAAACACAAAAATCTGACATAAAATCACTTTTAAAGTACAATATGCACAGCAAAATTTGGTGCAAGAGAAAGAAAAAGGTCTCTTGGATGATCATCCAAATCAAGAGCCTGATCTGATTATATAATTCCTTCGGGTTCATTTCTCCAGCGGAGTCTTTATTATGAGGATGATGTGGAGTCGCCAGGTGGATGATGTAACCTTAAAGTGCCTAATCTCTGTCCACCGTCACAGATCAGAGCTGAACATGAAAAACCCTGAAGAAAAGGAACACTTTCTCCAGAAAATGAGGCGAACTGGTCAAAATTGAGGATTCACACTAATAGACACATGATTCATTTCCCCAGCGGAGTCGCCATTATGTTATCACTCAGGTTGTCCCTTTTGACTCCTAAAGGGATACGGCCGAGGTAACCACAAACCAACTTTGGACTGCAGGCCCTAGCCTGCCTGCAGTCAGAGAGGGCTCTCTCTTTATGATTTAGCTATGTTGAAAGGGGTGATTTTAGGCTAGATATGATGCACAGGGGTTTTGATTGAGTTTTGGTGGGAAAACTGACACTTTCAGGTAGAGAGGCTGAGTATAGTCTGAATGTTTCAAACCATTGGGCGTGGAGTCAAGGAGGGGAACTGCTGGTGTCTTTCCTTAATAACAGTGAGGGGAAAATGGAGCAAGATAACTGAAGCAGAAGCAACTTTCAGGTTCAAGGGGTGGCAAGAATGCTAAAGAAAGAGAGGCAGTTAAGAATCTCTCCAACAGATTAGCAGAGGAGACAACAAGGCGCTACCTAGGGGCAGTTAAGAATCCCTAAGTAATTGGCCAGCACAGGTGAACTGGGGCAAACATGAGCCAGAAGGAATTCAATGTTCATAACCAATTCATTCAGAAGAAAACATCAAGAAACAGCAGGAATTGAGCATAGAGAGTATTTAAACTAATTCTAGGCTATTCTTTCTTCCTGCTATTTAGATAATGGCAAACACATAAATAGAGATAAGAGGCACCTATTGCTTCAGGCCGCAGCGCAGGAATTCCATATTCAACTCTTCAACACATTCATCAACAACAGACAGTTTGCTCTCCAAGCTTTAAGCAATCTTTGATTACAAAAAAGTTTCAGGTATACACAGCGAGTCTCTAGTGAAAATTATCAATTAACCAACCCTTAAAACTATACAGAGGGTGGTATATATAGGGCAAAACTCTCTGCAGAGTTCCTTTATTACATCTTGACCTAATTAGGTCATAAAAAATGACTACTTGACCTAATCCTATCTAGAAATAAATGCAAAGAATGTCTCGGGCCGTGCTCAGGGCCAATGTGTCAAAACTGAATGAATGATGCTGTCCTCGGTGGCTTGCCGCAGTGTTTTCTGCAATAAATGGGTATGGGTTTATGCTTTCTTGCTGTCCTGATGCCTTGAATGCCTTTGATCCAGATTTAAATAGGAACGCAACAAATTACAGAGATAACCATATACACAAAGATGCAGCGGAAATAATACTTCATTTCATTAATGGAAAATACTGAAATATGCTTACAACCAGAAATGGAAATAAACCAGCTAGGGCGATGGTAGCTTATCTCTGAGAAGCGATGTGATGGCTACATGCCTCTAAACTGTGTTACAATGAGGCTCGAAGGCCATTTTATTGTTGAGAAACAATGAAAAAGCCTTAACATTCCAAAACCTAACCCTAGGAGATGAAACGCCAAACTGTGGGCCCCGTTTGGGGTAAATTGGTACATCAACTTCCCGGGGTCGTAACTTTGGCATATGATCTCCGTTTGACGCATACAATAGCTCGTTAGAAAGATCTATCCGAGCACTACCATTGTTGGAACGGGCAACATCGGTCCATTCCATGGACCCATGTTTCCCTCGGATTCCCCAAAAAACGTCGTTTAGGGCCTCAAAACGGCTCCGGAAGTTCAGGACCCGAAAAACTGCTAAAAATAGTAAGTTGTGCTACAATTAAGGAAACTGAAAATGCTGAGAAGGACAATGGTGGGGGTCCAGGTGGACTTGGCAGGTGGCCACCAATATCCACCTGGATCATTCCTTCCCCCTTAGGAAGCAATGGTCCCCATTTTGTTGAGCTCCTCCATGAGATGAGGAAACTTTTGCTGAACTTGTTCCCTGGTGAGCCACTTGCCCTGCTGAAGGAGTTGGACTGCTTTGACAACTCGATGCAGTTGGATATTCTGTTGGTGAGTGTTCTTGATCTGTGTGTCCATCACCCGATCAGTTGCAGCTTGTTCCATGCAATCTGGTTTTAATTCTGTGGGTTTGAGCTGTTCTGCAATGTCGAATGTGTCTAGCAATGGTGGAAAGTATGGCCGAAGGCGGTCCACATTGAACACTGGGTGCAGGCCAAGGAATGGGGGAATGCTGAGCTCAAATGCATTGTCTCCCATAGCCTTAGTAATGGTGTAAGGACCATATCGAAGTGGTCTCAATTTCCGATAGGCTCTAGTAAGGCGTTCCTTTTGCAAATGCAACCAGACTTTGTCGCCCACCTGAAACTTGTGTGGCACCCGATGTTGATCATGTCGCTGCTTGTACTTGGCATTTGATTTCTCAAGAATGTCATGGACCTGCTGGAGAATATGTTGGATGCGCTCAATGAAGCTGGTGGCCTTATCTATTTCGGACTGGACATGAGCTGAATTCATGTGAGTAGCTGCAAGTGGCATGGCCACATCAATGGGGCATAGTGGCTGGAATCCCAAACCCACCTGAAAAGGGCTATGGCCAGTGGAGCTGTGAAGAGCTCGGTTGTAGCTGTGCTGAACATAGGGGAGGCTCTCGTCCCATGTGCGTGGATGCTTTGAGTTATACATGCGCAGAATGTGCACGATCATCCTATTGACAACCTCTGTCTGGCCATCAGTTTGAGGATGGAAGGCTGTGGACTTCGTGAGTTTGGTGTCCAGCATTGACCAGAGACTGGACCAAAATGTGCTGAGAAACCGACTATCCCGATCTGAGATGATAGACTGTGGGATCCCAAAGTGCACCCACACTCGTTCAAAGAAGAGTTTAGCAGTGGCTTCTGCTGTGATATTCTTCTTGCAGGCCATCATAATGGCCATCTTCGAGAACCTGTCGACGACCACAAAAACACAGTCGTTTCCATGCTTGGTGGAAGGAAGGCCTGACATGTAATCCATGGAGATGGATTCCCAAGGTCGACTAGGGGTAGGCAACGGGGTATAGAGGACGTGCTTCTTAATGGTCGGTTTGGCAATGGCACAGGTAGTACATGATCTGATGTACTTCCCAACATCCTGTCGAAGATTCGGCCAATAGAAATAATTTTGCAGTACTGTCACTGTTTTCTCGACCCCGAAATGCCCAGCAGCCCGACTGTAGTGTGCTTCCCAAATCATCTTGGCACGCTCGCTTGAAGGAACACAAAGGTGACCGAGGTGGCATAATAGGGCATCCTGGAGGTGAAAATCTGCAACACGCCGACCCTCCAAGAGTGTCTGGTATCTGTGGCCGAATTCTGGGTCGCTCTTGTAGAGAAGTGGCCAATCAGAAGTCTCGTGCCCACAAGAGTTGAGCACGGTGGTTAACGCCATGATCGGTGGTCGACTGAGGCAATCTGCGACATTATTGGTGCTGCCCTTCTTATACTTGATATTCAAGTGGAACTGTTGCAGGTATGTAGACCACTTCTGATGGCGATCATTCTGCAATTTCCCTTGGGTCTGTATGAACTGCAGGGGTCGGTGGTCTGTGTGGATGACCGTTTCCTTCCCCAAAATGTAATGCTTCCATTGTCGGCAGGCCTGTACAATGGAGTACATCTCTTTATCATAAGTGGGGTACTTCCGGACTGTGTCTGAAAGTGTTTCACTGTGATATGCCACTGGATGTCCATGTTGAGTAAGGACTGCCCCAATAGCATAGTCAGAGGCATCTGTCTCGACCTCGAATAGTTGTTGTAAATCTGGTAACGCGACCACTGGTGCCGTGCAGAGGTGATCCTTCAACTCCATGAATGCCTTCTGTTGAGATTCAGACCAAAAGAACCTTGCTTTCGCCCCTCCCTTGGTGACCTGACTCAAGGGCCAAGAAATATGAGAAAACCCCAACACAAACCTGCGGTAGAAGTTGGCAAGACCTAGAAAGCTGCGGAGCTCTGTTAGAGTGGTTGGAGAGGGCCAATCCCAAATGACTTGGACCTTGGCTGGATCGACATGCACCCCCTGTTCATCAATGATGTATCCCAGATACTGAACCTGGGTCATGCCAAAAGTGCATTTCTCCAAATTGGCACATAGCTTGTGTTGCTGCAGTGTTTGGAGAACCTGTCGGATGTGGTGGAGGTGCTCTTCCCAACTCTGGCTGAAGATCAAAATGTCATCCAAGTATACTACTACAAAGGAGTTGGTGAATGGCCGCAAGATGTCATCCATTAGCCTCATAAAGGTTGCAGGAGCATTCGTCAATCCGAAAGGCATGACCAACCATTCGAAGAGGCCCTCCTTGGATTTGAAGGCAGTCTTCCACACATCAGAGGGTTCGATTGGTACCTGGTGATATCCTGACTTCAGATCGATCTTGCTGAAATATTTCGCCCCCTTTAGTTGGTCTAGGAGGTCATCAATCCGCGGGATCAGGTACTTATTAGGGACAGTGATCTTGTTCAGCACCCGATAGTCAATACAAAGTCTCCACGTCCCATCCTTCTTCTGTAGCAACACGATCGGACTCCCACAGGGCGATGAACACGGACGGATGTGACCTTTCTGCAGGAGCTCCTGAATCTACCTCTTGATTTCATCGTTCTCTAGAACGGAGCGCCGATAAATTGGTCCATTGGGTAGCGGCGCACCTGGGGTCAGATCGATGGAGTGCTTGACTTGACAGTGCAGAGGAACTCCTGCCGGAGAGGTGAAGATGTCCTCGTACTCCTCCACAATCTTGTCCATCTGTAGTTTTCATGCAGAGGGACCCCGTCTGGAGGCCGCGGCCACTGTCTTCTTCTTTCCTTGAGGGCGTATCATCAGGAAAACAAATTTCCTGGTTTTGGAAATGATCTTACTGCATTGTTTTGCAGTAATCAAAGAGATGGCGGCAGGTGGTGCTACCTCTGGTATCCTGAACAACTTATTTCCCAATGTAATAATAACAGCACGGGGTCTTGATTCATACACAGCATGTCGCTTCCACAAGTATGGTTGTCCTAGTAATACATCACAAACTTCAAGGGGAGCAATGTCACACAATACCTCATCCGTGAAGGGCTTGATGTTGTATGGAAGGCGACACTGCTGGCTCACGCGAAGATCTCGTCCTTGGTGCAGCCACCCAATGGTGTATGGTTGTGGATGTGCTGTGGTCGATAAGCCCAACCGCTTCACGACCTCTGCTGAAATGAGGTTCTTTTGACTCCCGCTATCAACAACGAACTGTATCGGGGAGCCCTTTACCCACATCTGAGAGTGGAAGAGACACTCCTCCTCCTATGGATCTTCGGGTTCATTTCTCTGGATCTTTGCGGTAGCAACAGTGGCGCTGGGATCCGCATCAATGATCTGCTTCCATTTTTCATACCCCTTATCGGGTTCTGACTCAGAGTCGGAACATGCATCTGATTCTGAAACCTTTAGCTCCGCCACCAGTGACTGTTTGGCCCGACACTCACTTGTGTTGTGAGTGGAGCTCTTATGGAACTCGCACCATTTTCCAGTGTCCTTTCTCGGCTTCGCGGCACTGTTCTTTGCTTGTAGCTTCGGCTGGTTGTCTTGGGCTGTCCCGCCTTGGCTTTGTCCTTTGTTCTGTGGTTTCGGGGCACCTTTCCCCTGCTTTGGATTCGCAGATCCAAAATCTCGCTTCTTTTGTTTCAACTTCTGCTCGACCTTGACGGCATATCGGTATGCTGCACTGAGCGAGGGGATGTTTAGGAATTGTATTTCTTCCTGGATGTGCTTGTGCAGGCAGCCACGGTATTTGAGTATCAAATGTTGCTCCGAATCCTTGATACCCAACTTTGTGCGAAGGGTATGGAAAAGATTGGTGAACTTCGGCACGTCTTGGTCCCTTCCCTGTCGCAGCGTGGTCCACTTTATGTATTCATCCTCATAGCTTCCAACAGGGTAGCACTGCTCCTTGACGGCATCCCGGAATGAATCCTAGGTGGGTGCGGCTGAAAATAGTGAGCCAGTACTTTCATCCTTCTGCTCGCAGTAGGTTTCCCACCAGTCCTTGACGTGGGGGGCTGCTTTGAGAAGAGCAAAAACAATCTTTTCCCGACTCGAAAAATCATGAACAGAAAAATAACCCTCTAGCAGATTTAACCATTTATCTACAGCATCTGCGTCTATCTGACCCTCGAATATGGGGATTTCAAAATTAACTTGTACCTTGAAGGGTGTGGCGTTTCCAGAGTAGCTGGTGGAAGCCGATGCGTCGCTTCTAGGTAGCCGCTGAAGGATCTGGGCAAAGCTGTCCATCATCGCGTTCCGTTGTCGCTCGAGAGCTTCTTCGAGCAAGATTTTGATGGGATCTCCTGCCCCCTCATCTTTCTTCTCGTCCGCCATGGGAGGCCGTCGGGATTTGCGAGGCTGGTCTTGCAAAGGTTCAACCAGTTCAAGCCCTAACTCCTTATATCCCGACCTTGTTGGGGACATGCAAAGAAAAACTGAGAAAAAGCAGACCACTCTGATACCACTGATCCGGATTTAAACAGGAACGCAACAAATTACAGAGATAACCATATACACAAAGATGCAGCGGAAATAATACTTCATTTCATTAATGGAAAATACTGAAATATGCTTACAACCAGAAATGGAAATAAACCAGCTAGGGCGATGGTAGCTTATCTCTGAGAAGAGATGTGATGGCTACATGCCTCTGAACTATGTTACAATGAGGCTCGAAGGCCATTTTATTGTTGAGAAACAATGAAAAACCCTTAACATTCCAAAACCTAACCCTAGGAGATGAAACGCCAAACTATGGGCCCCGTTTGGGGTAAATTGGTACA
The DNA here is from genome assembly GCA_031772625.1 of Pinus tabuliformis. Classification (NCBI taxonomy): domain Eukaryota; kingdom Viridiplantae; phylum Streptophyta; class Pinopsida; order Pinales; family Pinaceae; genus Pinus; species Pinus tabuliformis. Next base: position 1,288,312,845 of record CM062811.1, on the reverse strand, counting down.
TCAACTTCCCGGGGTCGTAACTTTGGCATATGATCTCTGTTTGACGCATACAATAGCTCGTTAGAAAGATCTATCCGAGCACTACCATTGTTGGAACGAGCAATATCGGTCCATTCCATGGACCCATGTTGCCCCCGGATTCCCCAAAAAACGTCGTTTAGGGCCTCAAAACGGCTCCGGAAGTTCAGGACCCGAAAAACTGCTAAAAATAGTAAGTTGTGCTACAATTAAGGAAACTGAAAATGTTGAGAAGGACAATGGTGGGGGTCCAGGTGGACTTGGCAGGTGGCCACCAATATCCACCTGGATCAGCCTTGACGGTGATTTGAAGGCAAGGATGGGCTGATGCTTATCAATTTGATTTTCTGGGGGCCTCATCAATGTTCAGGTGCCTCGAGCCCCTAAAAAATCATGACTGATTCTCTCCGGAGTCCATTCTTCCACTGATACTCTCTGACAAAATCTGGGCTACTAATTTGCTGTGCTGTGGGTCTAATCACCAGTAAATGGCCGATGTTCGGCCTCTGTATCATCTGGAATTGTCTTCTGATCCTTTTGATATGCTCTGTGAAGAAAACGGATCATTTTTGCGCCTTTTCGGGCTTCCTGGGGCCGCATGGTGAGAAGATTCCTTAAATATTCCCTGAAGATTCTCCATTTCGACCTAAAAAATCCTGCAATGAGCGATTTGCGCGCGCAAATCACTCATCAAAAACTGCCTCAGAATTCGATTCCGGGGCTCCGAAGTGTGGTTTTTTGCGCCTCTGCGCCCAAAAAATGTTGATGACGTCAGCATTGTATGGCGGGTGACGTCAGCATGACGTCAGCATGGCGACATGGCGGGATGACATCATCACGTACGGTCGATGATGTGGCAGGTACGATGGCGGGGACACGTGGCAGTGACGTGGCAGGAGGCCACGCAGGCTGGTGACTCATCGAGTGACTGTACAAGGGGGGTGACGTGGGCTGGTGACGTCAGCTGGCAGAAGACGATAAGCAATATGTGGCGCACCGCTTATGGGGGATGGCGATTTCAGAGGGAGGGGCTCCGCCACAGCCCAGCGCTTGACGCGTGGCGGGAGTACGACGGCAAAACCGCCGAACTCCCGGACGTTAAAGGCCGGGCGCGTCGGGGATGAGGATGCCCGCCAACTGTTGATCTATGGGGCTGTGGATCGGACGGCTGGTGGTGGACGCGATGGGATAGGGAGTTAACGGGCGGGAATATTCGCAGGAATATTCCAAATTTAATATGCACGGCGGATAAGTTATAAACTTAGGAAAACGGGTTTACGGGTTTAAATAAAGGCGCGAGTTAATATTTATGCACAGGATCTTTGGGTTAGGGGCGGAATGTGGGTTTTTACAACGGTGGGGTGAAATTTTACAAGGGGAAATGTAAAAACACGGGTTTTTTTTGGGCTAAGGAAGAGGTTACTAGCTGACCAGATGTCAACTAGTTCCTTAATAACTCGGATGGGTTAAAAACAGTCCCAGATGGACTGAGATTCCCCGAACTTAGTAGAATTATGGCTATAATGCCAGGGAGGAGTATTTACATAGGGGAGTGTTATATACATGATTAAAATAGGGGAAGAGGGAAAATTGTTAGGGAGTTATATAATAAGGGTGATGAGAAGAAGGGAGAGGTTAATGAACTCCAGCCTGAGTACCTCCAACTGAAAAACTGCCTCAAACCAAAAATGGATTGCTTTATCAAAATTGGAACACAGCAGTGGCCCTTAGACCAGCCTACTCTGATGGATACTTTTTGGCCATCTGTAGCAAATATGGAGCATTGCAGCATGCATAGCACGACATATTTGGCATGTGAAACTGTTGATCATGAAAGATGATTAACCTGCTGCAGCAGGAGGCTAACAATAGGTTGGGAACCAATGGTATTAACTATTGGTCTAAAATGTTATAGCTCCAAATCTCACTCTTATGGTTTGTGATGCTGCACTTATGGCCTAGGGCAACCCATCCTTCCAGACCTGGTCCAAAAATTTAAAAAACAGTGTTTTATTCCCTATACGCGACATTGCCCTGAGTTAAACGCGTGTACACGCGGGTCTGTTATACCCAACCCGCGTGTATCTATTAAAACACTTAAAAAAATAATAAATTCCTCTTTTTCGGGCGGAGATCGCGGGTTTACCTGCTGGATCACCTGTTAGTGCCCGTGGCCCAACTGTTCCCAACCAACTCCTAACTAAAAAACTACTTTGGAGAGGGTATAAAAAGACATCAAAGGGAAGGCCAAGGGGAGGGAGAGAAAGGAGAGCAAGATTATTATGCTGAGATTTTTCCCTTAGACCAGGTCTGAAGTCCTTGGTGCATTCTGCACTTTCCCCCTTTTGCATAGGAAACCCTTGTTTCCATGTGTATTGGTGATCATTCATCCTTGATATCATCATTGAGTAAGACTTGGAAGGAGCTCTTATTGGAGGCTTGAGGCTGGAACGAATCCAGGAGGAAGCTTGCTTGGAGCCTGCTGAAGGTGTTCAGGTGATATCTTTCCGATATATGTACTTTATTTGCCTTTATATATAAAGAAACACGTCTTTGTTCCCGAATAATCTTTCTTTATGCTTATGAGATTCTTGTGTTGAATTCTTATGAAAGTGGTTACTTAAAGATTTTTTATAACTAACTTTATAGCATAAAGATGATTTATACATAAGTATCTGTACATGTACTGTTGTGTTCTTTGATTTGTTTGTCTTGCAGGTCAAAGAAAGAAGAAGGGAACTCCAAGAAGGGTTTGGACCCTAAAGGCCTTCTCGAACGTAGGACCTTAGGTATGTACCCTTAACGTTAGCATTTGCTTAAAAGTAAAAATGATGGCTGTGTGTGTGTGTTTCTTTGAATAAGCAATTTTCAGTCTGGTAGAGTCTTAGCCCAAAGGACCCTAGGGGTACTTTCCCTTCAACCAGAATTGGCGACTCCGCTGGGGACAACACTCTTGTTGTTCCTAGTTTGGGTAGTCTTCAAGCCAATCAAGGCTCAGCCCCTCTGTTTGTTGGCTCTGACTGTCTGATCTTTTCTTGAAATCCAAGCTTTTCCAGTTTTTCAGTCTGTGTTTTTTTATTTTTCTTGAAAGACTTCAGATACGCTCTTTGTCTGGATTACAGTAGCGTATATACACAAGTTGCACTAAGTGAACCCGCGTATACGCATGTTTCCTTAGTTACAGTCGCGTGTACACGCATTCTGCAAATAATTGCAGGCGCGTATATTCCATAATTTTCAAGATTTATAATTTTTCTTTTTGCTAAATGTCTGTCTGGTGGTTTGGGTCAGTTTAAAGCAGTCAATTCCCAGTGACAGTTCTCTGTTTAACAGGGGGCATCTTGTTCTGAACTCTCTCTAGTCATAAGGAGTATTAGTCTTGTTTTTCGTTGATTGCAAGCGTCATTGATTTTTGACACACAAGATTTCTGTTTAAGAATCTTGATTGCTCTGTTTCGGCAGAGTGGGAAGATTGTGTTCAATCTTTGTGTCCATTTTGTTTTCATGACACTTTTGTTTGCTTAACGAAATCATTTTTATGACCATTTGCTCCTTCGTTTCGGGAAATTTGTTTGTTACCATTTTCTTGAAACTTGTCTTTTGATATTTTGGACTTTCATTGCTGCTTTTGATTGTCAAAAGCGATTTCGAACACATTTTATTTTTGTTGAGTTTTCATCATTTGATAGGTGTCAATTCACAAAAGTGTTCGGTTGCTTGTTTATCAATCATTGGTGTCAGTATTTTTGAGAGCTTTCCTTTGAAAAAGACTTTTTGGTTTGATTGAAAGAAAATCTTTTGAAAGTTTTGAGTTTCGCTTTCTTAAACTTGCTTTTCATTTGATTTCCTTTTTGCGAAGTGAAAGTGCTTTGTTTTTATCTTAGAACTTGTTTTTATTGTTTGGACGAAATGATTGGTAACACATCATCTTCTATCTAAGCATTTTAGTGGCAAGACAAAATTTGGTAAAGCAGCAACTTTCCTTCTTTGTTTTTAGAGTAGTCTTAAAATCTTGCATTCACATATAGTTGTTGCATTAGGATAGATTTGCATCCCTTTTTATGCATACATAGCTTTGTTAGCTTTTGTGAGTGTGGAGTCTGAAAAGAAAGCAAAAAACTTTGTTTTATTTTTCCTCTGAACCCTGTAGAGATTACTTTTCATCGAAAAACAAAAAGTGCATATGCAAGTAGTTAAGTTTTGTTTAACTTCTTTTGCGTCAAAAAACACCACTAGTTTCATCTCCATTACCTTGTGACTTAAAGAACAGCCTAATAAAATCAAGCGCTTAATTAAAATCCACTAGAACTTTTTGTTTTAGTTATTACACCAACAAGTTTAGGATTTTAGGGCCTTGGATTAGGCGAGTGGAGAGTTAACTCTCCAAGGCCACATAAAACGTCAAACATAAGAGTCTGATTAACGAGAGTAAATCCAATAGCGTTAGGAAGACCAGGAAAGCTCCGGATCTGGGAGTTAAGCACGAGGGTTTGTGAAGACAGGGAAGAGAGATACCCCCTCTCCTACTTGTCCGAACTTACCTCACGACTGTTCCGCATGGCTTCTGCGACGAGTTGGTACCCATAGTTGCTCTTCCTAGGGAACTACACAGGTGGCTGCGGAGGGGAATCCCGTGGCACCTAAGGTTGACGTTGCATCACTCTCGACAGTACTACTGGAGGGCACCCTTGCGAAGCTTGGGGGCTTGCACCGGCGCAGGCTGTTGTTAGGAGGTCAGCGTAACTTCCTCTGTTACCTTCGCTGATAGGACTGGGCCGTCTTTATCCCAGACTATCTTCGGAAGGCCCCTGACTCCACTTTCTTGTATTTTGGTGTCCGGTCCTCATCACCCAGAGCGGAAATACTTGGAAGTTGTTTGACTGGCTGATATCTTTAGGGACTTTCTAGTGGGTGCTCTTTGCTCCTTGTATATAGTTGGCTTTAGGTATTTTTGTCTAGTCACGTTTGGACTTTGTGGTCTGAGTGACTAGCTTACCACTCTACCGATCTTGAAAGGCTTTTGGGCGTTCTTTCGGAAGTTGTGGAGTTGCCTCCTCAAGGGCAAAGGTTTTGATTGCTTATCCATATTCTTTGAAGAGTTATTTCTATATTCCCGCAAGGGAAAGGGTGTTTGGATCAATTTAATATGGCCAGTATTCCTGGGGAAACCAACCAAGGTACCCTTCCAAAAGGGGATCCTTGTGCTTTTCCTTTCTTTGGAAACGTTGGTACTCCCTTGATGGCCACTTTGAATATTCCTAGGTTGAATGTTGGACTACCCGTTTGGCTATGGTCCACTCCGAATATTCCAAATGCTTTTGAAGCTTCTCAGATGAATGCTTTATTTCAAGGGCATCACATGGGTGCTAATTGTTCATCTTCTGTCAAAGAGAAATCTGGGGTTCCTTCTTCTCCTCCTTCTTGTCACAAGAAATCTAAAAAGAAGAGAAAGAGGAAGTCAAAGAAGAAGAATAATTCTAGCACTTCATCTTCAACCTCTGCAAGTCATGTTGGGGATGAGTCTTCAGCCGCTGCAAGTCATGCTGGGGGCACAAGTCTAGTCACTGCAAGTCACACTAGCACTTCATCCTCAACCTCTGCTAGTCATGTTGGAGATGAGTCTTCAGCCGCTGCAAGTCATGCTGGGGGCATGAGTCTAGTCACTGCGAGTCATACTAGCAAAGAGTCACCGACATCTGCAAGTCATGTTCAGGACTCTCCGCAAACCACTGCTAGTCATGTTGGCGGAATGGAGGTTGATAAGAAACCTGGACGTAGAAGTTTTAAACCTAAGTTCCCTTGTAAGATATGCAAGGGAGACCATCTTACTCATTTATGCCCTGGTATTCCAGAGGTTCAAAAGATATGGTCCGAGTCTGAAAGTACTTCTACTCCTAGATCTGATATGGTTTCTCATCAATCCCATCAACCGTTCGTTGAAAATGTGGTAGAGCCAGTGCAATCGCTGGCCGATTACACTCCTCTTTTGGGGGGTGAAGTGCTTAACAAAAGAGTTTGTTTGATCTCTAGTACAAAGTCTTCTAGTATAGGGGGCATTCCGGTTTCTCCAAATGTTCCCCCTCCAAGTTCTAAGAGTGTTTCCTTTGATTGGGATAGTCTTGTTGAGCCTCGTCTTCCTTCCGCTGCACCTTTCCAAATAAAGGTCAGAGTTAATTCCACAAATGTCTATCGATGTATGGTGGATGAAGGATCCTCTACAAGTATTATATCCTCTTTGACTTGGAAAGCTTTGGGTTCCCCAAAGTTGTTGACAGCTCAGAGTCAGTTGTTAGCCTATGATAGAAGGCCTGGTGAATCTATGGGTATTCTTCCTCAATTGCCTATCACTTTAGGTGGGAAGACTGTCTTAATCGATATGATGGTGGTTGATAGCCCTTTAGACTTTAATATGCTACTTGGGCGTGATTATGTCTATGCTATGAATGCTGTGGTGTCTTCACTCTTTCGAGTAATGTGCTTTCCTCATAATGGGCATATTGTCACTGTTGATCAGCTTGCATCTGATAATCACCACCCTAATTCGACTTTACCGCAGAATGCCCCTTGGTTTGTTCCAAGTGTTCAAGTAGACTCTACCCCGCCACGGGTCAATTATGTGGCATTGAATCCTCAATGTTCAATTGCTTCTAAGAAGGATCCTTTGACTTATTATTCTCCTTCTTGGGACTTGGTCCCGACAGTTGACCAAGAGATTCTTCCTATAGGGACATGGGACCCTTTAATACCCTCTTTTGATCCTTGTAGTTCTCATGATTTCTCAGATCTTGTTTTGCCTTCACAAGAGGAACTCTTCGAAGCCATGAGTTATGACTACCAAAGGAGCCCTTGGCCTGAGCCCTGCAAGGGGTTTGTTCAGCAGAACCCCTTCTTTATGGATCTTGGGTAAACCATAAATTCTTGGGATAGTTTCACAAGAAGGGATTAATCTTTTCGTTAATTTTTCCTCAAGGTTGGAATCTGAAATTGTCTTTTTTACCTCCTTCATAATTTTGGGAATGGGATTGTTGCTCAACTTCTTATAACTGCCACATCTGAGGTGTTCATTCATTTTACATACATAGTCTTCTTTATCCAAGATCACCACTGCCGCTCCCTTATCTGCCTTAAGAACTACAATTTTATCATTGTTCCACAAGGATTTAAAGGCAATTTGTTCTTCTTTACTTAAATTACTTTTGGGAGTTTTGGCCTTTCTCATAATGAGGGAAAACTCTTGTCTTAATGCTTCCTTATCCTCCAAAGAAAGGTTATTAATTCCATCCTCTATGATACAGATCATATTCTTAATAGGTAGGTTTTTAGGAGCAACTACAAACCCTAAACCTTTGTTGAGAACACTAATAACTTTCGGACCTAATTCTTGGGAAGACAAATTAACCACTTTTCTTCTCAGTATTGTCTCAGAGGTTTTTGTTGAAGAAATGAAATTTTTATTTGACTAACTTTTTCCATTAAGTTCATACGTGCTGGCTATTAGGTTGGCGTTGTCATTGTCACTACCTTTGTTTCTCAACGCACTTACTTCATCAGTTGTTCTGCCAATGCTACTGACACTTTGCGTTTGATCAGCCTTGATATTCAATGCATTTATTTTATCATGTGCTCGGAATTCTGCAAGCTTATGTTTATCAGTGTTGCCCACGTTCTGTGTCTTATCCACCTCAATACTTAACGCACTTATTTCATCAGTTGTTCTTTCAGTGTTGCCCACGCTCTGCATTTCATCAGCCTTAATATTCGATGCACTTATTTTATCATCTGTTTGGAATTTTGCAAGCTCATTGTTATCGGTTCTGCCTCTGTCCGAGCCTCCATCTAATGATCTAAAACCGTGGCTCAAAGCATTTTCCTTTTCAATCATTGTTAACAGGTTTTTGATAACATTTACCATCAGTCTTATGGGGCCATCAGACTTCGTAGAGCCTGATACTTCTGATCCTACCGAACATGCAATAGCACTATCAGGTTTCCTGTTTAAACTGTCACTTTCTTCTCTACCTCTATAGTTGGGACGGTCTATTATATTACTATTGTTATAATACGACCTGCTTAATAAATTGGACAGCTTCTTGCGTTGTCTAGTTTTAGCAATGTGTCCTTCATTATTAGCTTTTAGAGTAGCCTTGGCATCAATTACAGACCAAAGATCTTTGTTGATGCTGCTAGCTAGTTTTAGGTGTGTTAAGAGCTCTAACCGTGCATGATTGTCCAGAGAAGCCCTAACACTCTTAATTTCTATTCGTATTAGAGTAATGATTAATTGAAAAAATGCCTTATTATTATATTTTTTATGTAATCTATGATTAATTTGCACAAATGAGGGAATGAGATTATTGTCACAACAGTTTTTAAGAAAATGAAGGTCTGCAGCTCTTCTTGCTATCTTCACTCTAAATTTTTCGAGTAAAATGATTTCACTCCATGTATCCCCTCCATATAGGGAAATGATTCTGGATTTTAGACATCTGTGGTTTATATCTTTTGACTTAGTTACCGGAGAACCCACAGTAAAAACCATTTTTCGTCAATGTTTCAAATCCCAACAGGGATCCATCATTAAGACTTCTTGAATGTTGATAGTAGAAGAGCTTAACTGAGAGAATTAAATAGTTATGAGGTTAGTTGATTTAAGGATTAAATGAAGGTCGGCTTGATTAATAATATTTATTATTATCTTTTTTAGTTTTTTTTATTATTAATTATTAATAATAGTTAATAGTCGATTATTAATAGATCTTAATTAATAATTAATAATAGTTATTGTTATTATTATTAATTAATAATAATTAATAATAGTTAATAGTTATTAATAATTTATAATAGTTAATAGTTAATAGTTAATAATAGTTAATATTATTAATATTTTAATTAATTAATCGATCTTAATTAATAATTAGTAATAATGATTCATAATAATAATTAATGATAATAGTAATAGTTATTATTGAAATTATTATTGTAAATGTTATAATTAAATATAATTATTAGTTATTATTTACTAAATACTAAATACTAATAATTATTTAATAATTTTTATTTAATAATACTTATTTATTTAATAATACTTATTATTTATTAATAGATCTTAATTAATAATTAATAATAACAATTCATAATAATAAATAATGATAATAGTAATAGTTATTTTCATAATTATTATTGTAAATGTTATAATTAAATAATAATAATTATTAATATTATCATACTTAATAGTTTTGAAAATTATTATTAAGAGTAACAATACTAGTAATACTACTAACTATTGGAATAGGAGAGGGAGATATCTACCCACTAAGTGTTATACCTGTGATGTATCGATGATCTTAATTTCTCTAATTAAGGGAAGCCAGCGTCCACTAATCTCAATACCATTGTCCCTGTTGAGATTATGTGGATGTTTGATAATCTCAAGAGCTTCTCTAATCTTTTTCCTATGATGTTGTTCTTCTCTTGCGACAATTGAGGCATTTTCCAAACAGATATGGTGCTTATTTTTTGAGGAATTCTCTGCCAGGGCCGAACAATGAGATCTTTCATTCCTAATATTAGCTCCATGTTCTTTGAGTCTTGTCTGCAAGGAGCAACCTGTTTCACCAATGTCACCTTTTCCACAGGAACAATTTATTTTATAGACTCCCTTACATTGATGTCTATCAATATTATCTTTGACAGACCTCATTCCTTGCCTAATAGTTCTAGGTGCTGAGAATTGCGTGATTATGTTTTTCTTTCTCAAGATTTTAGCAATCTTATCTGTTACTCCTTGAATATAAGATAGAAATACCCTGCACACTGAGGTTGGTCTTGAGACTTAGGTTCCTAAGATAACACCCTTATTTCAGATCCCTCTATAGCTATTTTAATTTCTTTTTCTTTGTAGGCTATACCCTTAAAAGTGGAAACTAAATGCTTCTTCTCTTCATCTATATGCTCAGAGTTAGAAATTCGAATGGCTCTGATAGCCAAAGTGTTTAGAACACCGAACGTTTCGGCTGGGTGATGGTGAGAATCAGCGTGGAGGTAGCTTTCTGTGTGGGTTGACTTCCTCAAAACCTTATGCCCTAAAGAGCCATCTTCCTTCCTGATGATGAATACGTCCAAAAATGGGATGCTCATGTTTTATTCTAGCTCCATATTAAATTTTATTTCCGAAGAGATGGAGTTGAGGTGAATAAAAAACTTGTCACACTCTGTTTTACCATGAGTCCATTTTATATTGGTATCATCGACGAATAATTTCCACTAGGCTAGCTTCAAAGGGTATGATTCAAGGGCTTTCTTTTCAAAGTATTCCATGTAGAAGTTGGCCACAATTGGTGAAAGGGGTGATCCCATTGCCACCCAGATGTCTGCTCATAATATTCTCCTTGGAAGGTGAAAACAGTTGACCGCAAGCAGATTTCAGCCAATCTTGCAGTTCCTGGATCAGTGACATCTTTTATAACCTGAATGGCTTCATCAAGGGGAATCTTGGTGAATAAGGATACTATGTCAAAGCTTACAAGGATGTCATCATGGTCTAGCCTCTCATTTTTAATAAGATTCACAAAATCATGGGAGTCCTTGGTGAAGGAATCAGTATTCCCGACAAGGGGCTTAAGGCTTTTAGTAACATACTTAGCAAGTTCATAGTTTGGGGAACCAATGGTATTAAATATTGGTCTAACAGAAAGCCCTTCTTTATGGATCTTGGATGAACCATAAATTCCTGGGATAGTTTCACAACAAGGGATGATCTGATATTCACCCTATGAGTGCCACCAGTTAAAGATATATTAAACTAAAGGTATTACAAACTCATGTGCTCATGTGTGTGTTCTGTGTTATTGAAACAACGGATCGATCAGATTGCCAATACACAGAAAATGAAATGGAAATACAGTAGAGAAATACAGTAAGCAACACAAAGATACAAACAGTTTTAATAAGGAGTTCACCGTATTCTCCAGGGCTACGTCTCTGGTCCAGCTTCAGTGGTGGCCTTGTTTTATTATGACTTTCAGCAGAGAAATTACAATACAGGGACTCAATATGAGTTCTCCTGAAGCATATTTTGCTTGGCAGGGTGGTTCTTGGATTCCCCAAGCCACTCGAAGTACATGGACTCTTCTTCCTACTAGCTCTATGACCCTTGGTCTATAGTGGAAAGAGCCAAATGTGATGCTCAGTGCGGACAGATTCCTCTATGGGAAGGTTTGAATCTTCAAGCCCTCTAGTGCTCAATGCTGCCTGTGGTCAACTCTGCCCTCTGTCTCTTCTATTTGGCTTTACTGTTCTCTGTGTTCAGTCCTCCTCTCAGGGTTCACTGTTCACTGTCACTCTTGGTTGCTTGGACTCCTCTCAATTTTGATTCCAATCAACTCTAACTGGTTCGACTGTCTCTATTCATGGCTTTAGCCATTCGATCCCTATGCCTGTTCAGTTCCTCTTCTACCTATGTCGTTTCACCTTCTACAGCTACTCTTGGAGTTCCCTGCATTCGGCATCATCATGAACGCTTAGGGAGTGGCCACTTGTCCTCCTCTAATGGTGCCAGCATGCTTCGTCGGTTCATTTCTTCAGTTACGTTGTGGATGCATTCTTCCTCCACTGTGGTATTTAAACGGACTCCAAATCCCTTTAGAACGTGGCTTAATTCCCTGTTGATTCCGCTTCTTTCCATCGGGCACAATCTCAGTCGTCCGATCTGGGCCCTCTAAATCCAACACCATACACACGTTTCGCGCGGTTAACTTGCTCGACCGATAGCACGTGATCAACTGTGGTTTTCTCTCACCTTCACCTGCCACATGTCGCCTAGTGTATGGAATCGCTCTGCTCCTGCCCAAAACCTCTTACAATTAAAGGGCACCCCAATCAAAACTATCGGTTTCCAGAGCGCCGGTCCTGCCTTTGTACTTTAGCGCTATTATCTTTTCCCGCCCGTGGTCCTCTGGTTCCCCCACGCGACTAGGTGCTCGGGCTTTCCCATTTTGGCCCTGTTCACTTAGTGATGCACGATTAGCATTAAGCGCTAATCGTGTGTCAAAAACCTCACCCTTTCCCCATTTCGGGGCTCCGAGGGGCTACTTTGGCCTCCTGCACGGTCTCCATGGGCCTCGGTCAGTGCGCTTTGACCGAGGTCCTCGTCATTCCACGTCGGCTGCCATGGCCACTGGTTTGGGGTGTTTTTGATACTGTTTTGGATTTCATTAGAGATTTATTCGACCTGATTCAATCATGGTTCTTGAAAGTCTTTCTATGGATCCAATTTGGATCATGGACTACCTACTGAAAAAGCTTTTGGACAACCAAAAGTCTGTTTTCAAGCATCGACTAAGTGAGGATACTGTTTCTTCACTTGTCCAATCTCAATCCACTTTGCACTGCTCGAGTTTGAAACTTTGAGCCCAATCCTAAGGTACTCAACTTCTCCCCTGCCTATTGTCCTCACCTTCCTGTCCAGCACTGTGTCTTCCTGCAACTCATTAAGGTATTCAGGTAGCAAGTCATTAATAGAAGGCAATTGACTTTTCTCTTCAGGGTCCTCAATCATTGAAGGTTCAAACAATCTCAAAAAATCTGCATTTACGACTCAGTAGATGTGCATGTAAGCTGGTAGATCAAGGTGAAATGAATTTTCACCAATCTTCTCAAGTATCCTGAAAGGTCCATACCTGATAGGCTTTAGCTTTTTACCTTCACCTTGCATCCTGTCCTTGCTGATATACAGCCAGACTTTGTCTCCAAATTGAAAACTATGCTCCATTCGATGCTTATCATGCCTAGCCTTATACTTAGCCTGGCTCTTTTCCAGTTATTCCTATACTGCCTGATGGATCTCCTGGATTTGTTTAATGAACCTAGTTGCCTTATCCACATCATTGTGCCCATCAACCATGGTATCCTTACCAAAGACAAAATCCAAAGGAGACCTTGGTGTGAAACCAAAGCAGGTCTCAAAAGGAGATCTCTGTGTAGAAGAGTGTTTGGCTCTGTTGTAAGCATGCTGCACATAACACAAGTGTTCATCCCAGAGCTTAGGATTTTTATTGCAATATCCTCTCAATAACTGGATCACGGTCTTGTTTACTACTTCTATCTGGCCATCGGTTTGTGGATGAAAAGCTGTGCTTTTCTTTAACTTGGTGTCCATCAGTTCCCACAGACTAGACCAAAACTTCCCCACAAATCGGGTGTCTCGACTAGAGACAATGGAAGTGGGTAATTCGAAATGAACCCATACATGTTCAAAGAACAATTTTGCAGTCTGTTCAGCTATGACTTGTTTACTACAAGGTATCCAAATGCACATTTTACTAAACCTATCCACAACAACGTATAGATAATCATGACCTTTCCTAGATTTAGGCAGTCCTCCTACAAAATCCATGGAAACGCTTTCCAAAGGGTGAGAAGGAACTGGCAATGGAATGTACAAGCCTAGTTTTGTATTGTTGGGCTTGCTTTTAGCACACATGGCACACCCTCTTCCATATCTAGAAACTGTCTCGTTCATTTTCGGCCAATAGAAGAATCTTTGCAGCTGTGCAACTATTTTGCTTACCCCAAAGTGACCTAATATCATAGAAGTGTGTGCTTCCCTAATTATCTTTATCCTCTCGGTTTGTAGAATGCAGAGTTTCCCACAATGCTATAAGATTCAGTCCTTTATATGATAGTTCAATTCTTCTACTCTTTTTCCTTGACTCAAAGTTGCATATGCATCTTTAAAGTGCATATCCTGAGCATATTGTTCTATGTAGCTTTCATGTAGTACAGAATTATGCTTAAGTATGGTAGATGCATTTATAATGGGTCTAGATAACATGTCTGCAATCTTGTTATGTATGCCCTTTTTATATCTAATGACTAAGTGAAACTATTGTAGAAAACCCATCCACCTGTAATGTCTTGATTGTTGCAACTTAGTTTGGGAGTATAGATATTGGAGTGGCTAGTGGTTAGTATGTATTACTGTCCCTTTGCCCATTAAGTAATGTTTCCACTTTTTCACACTCTGAACTAATGCATACAATTTTTTATCATATGTAGGATAGTTAGCTACTGCAGGATTAAAAGTCTCAGAATGATAGCATATGGGTTTGCCATGATGTGTCAACACTGCTCCCATGGCATAGTCACTGGCATCAGTTTGGATCTCAAATGGTATTTTCAATCTGGTAGTGCTAGTACAGGTGTTGTACTTATTTTGTCTTTCAAGGTATCGAAGGCTTTCTGATGTTTGCCTCCCCACTGAAACACCTTATTCAATCCTGTTAAACCATGTAAGGGAGCAGCAATCATGGAGAAGTTAGAGATGAACTTCCTCCAATATTGTGTTGCTCCTAAGAAGCTTCTCACTTCTGTAGCAGACTTGGGTTTAGGCCAGTTTACAATGACTGCCACTTTAGAGGGATCTATTTTCAATTCACCTCCCCCTACTATGTGACCCAAGTAGTTTAGAGATGTTTTGCCAAATTCACATTTTGAGAGTTTAACATAAAGTTTTTCTCTTTTCAAAACATCTAATGTCTGCTTAACATGCTTTAAATGTTCTTCCCACATTTTACTAAAAATCAGAATGTCATCCAGATACACAATAACAAAATCATCAAGAAAAGGTCCGAGTACATCATTCATTGATCTCATGAAAGTATCAGGAGCATTAGTTAAGCCAAAAGGCATAACTAGCCATTCATACAATCCCTACTTTGTTTTGAAAGTAGTCTTCCATGCATCTTGCTCTACAACTCTGACCTAATGGTATCCACTGTGTAAATCGAGTTTGTTGAAATAAACAGCTTCTTTTAATTGATCTAAGAGATCATCTATGCGAGGAAGGGGATAACGATTCTTGATTGTTATCTTATTTAGTGCTCAGTAATCAATGCACATTCTCCACGAGCCATCTTTCTTTCTCACCAAAACGATTGGTGACCCACATGGTGATGCGCTAGACCTGATGAAGCCCTTCTCGAACAACTCCTACACTTGCTTCTTGATTTTAGCATTCTCTAAAGTAGACAACCTGTACATCCCAGTGTTAGGCAATGGAACATCTTGCTGCAAAATAATATCATGTACTATTCCCTTTTTGGGTGGCAGACCTTTAGGTTCTTGAAACAAACATGATACTCTAAAACAACCTTTTCTATATCAGCTTGCTGTTTAGTATTACAGCCCTCAAATATATTGGTTTTACTAGGTTTCTTTTCCTTTACAACCATTAGTAAGAATTGTTTGCATGAATTAATCATTCTTTTCATCTGTCCTAAGTTTATGAGAGTATAATTATTCTTGAGCTTATGAGCTCTTACAAAGTATTTGATTCCATCTTTAACCAATAGATACTTGTTCTCAGCTCTATAGAAAATAGCCTTTCTATCGTACAAGTAAGGACTTCCTAAAACAATTCCACATATATCGAAAGGAATTATGTCTAACTCAACCTCATCTACAAACGTTGACCCAAAAGAAAACTTGAGTTTGCACTGTCTAGTCACTTGTAGTTGTGCTTTATCATTCAACCATCCTAATGGGTATCGTTTCTTGTGAGGTGTAGTTGCTAATCCCAATTTCTTTGCAATTGCTTTAGAAATAAAATTTACTTGAGAGCCACTATCAAACAAAGTATCAATATTTTGATTTTTGGAAATAACTTGAATATGGAAAAGCTCATGTCTTTTTCTCGCATTTTCTTCATCAATAACAGATTGAGTAGAATTACTAGTAGATGCTTCAGAATTCTTACCTTTTATACCTGTGGCTACTATGGTTGTTTCATCTCCTGAGTCTAACCCCAAATCTCGCTCAATAGCTGCAACTGTCTTCTTCTTCTTGCCCTCGGACTTATTAGGCCTTAGCTCTGGATGCAGAATCCAACAATGCTCATCATCATGCCCCTCCTTTTTACAATGAGTGCATGAAGCTTTGGCTTTCTGTGCAGTGTTAGCCTTCCTTGCTTTCCACTCATGTTTTCTTTTCTCCTTACTCTTTCTTACAGTGGGTTGGGATGGTCCCCCAACTTCTGGATTGCCATTCTTTCCTCTAGCCTCTAGATGAGTAGCTTGTATAGACACCTCATCTATACTAGTGGGATTAAACATGAAGATGGTATGCCTCATGTAGCTGTGTAGACCACCAATGTACTTCAAAAGAGTCTTTGGTGAGTCTAGTGAGATACCCAACGTCAATGCTCTCTTTCTGAACTCTTGAGTATACCCTTGTACACTTTGCCCCTTCAACTGCCAAAGAGTTTGCCAACTCATCATGGCCGCTGCATGTAGGTCAATGGATAGAATTGTTTCCTAATTGAAGAAATGAAGTCACTCTAGATAGAGATGGTCTTACCATGGCTTTTCATATCAGCTTGGGTTCTACCTTCCCAACAAACCAAGGCAATGCCTCCTAGGCATAGGCTTGCCAGCTGAATCTTACTCTTGTCTGAGTTTATGTTCCGTACCCTGCAATACACATCAATTTTCTAATCCAATTGTCCATTTTTTCAGCATTTAGCTCTCCATCATATACAAGCAAATCAAATTTAACATCTAACTTAATCAAAGATGCTTTCTTATTATGTATAGGGCTATTAGGAGGTGTGAGAAAATTTTCCTCTTTCCCTTTTCCTTTGGAGTTGTCATGGAAGTGAGACTCATCTTCTTCTTTCTCTTGCTTCGAGCCTGATGCATCTTCCACCTTTTTGCTTTCTAAAGTCTCGGTACATTTCTTCAACCATGAACTTCATAGCTAGGAAACTCTCTATGAATTGAGGATCTGGCCCCATAGAACTTTCTTCTATCATGGTCTTTCAAGGATAGACTCTCCTAATTTTAGGATTAGTTTCCACCAACTCTCCTTCTCCTAATTTGAGCTTTGATCTTATGAGCATTCACAACTATACCAACACAAGCTTGTCTAACCTTACAACCTTATTGCTCTGATACTACTTGATCTGATATTCACCCTATGAGTGCCATCAGTTAAAGATTTATTAAAATAAAGGTATTACAAACTCATGTGTTGGTGAGTGTGTTCTATGTTATTGAAACAACAGATCGATCAGATTGCCAATACACAGAAAATGAAATGGAAAGACAGTAGAGAATTGACGTTAGGGTTGCTCTAAAAGCTATAATGAAGGACACATTGGTAAAACTAGACAATGCAAGAAGCTGTCCAATTTATTAAGTAGGTCATATTATAACAATAATAATATAATATACCATCCCAGCCATAGAGGTAGAGAAGAAAGTGACAATTCAAACAGAACACCCGACAGTGCCATTGCACATTCTCCAAGTTCAGAAGTATCAGGTCTGGGAAGTCTGATGGCCCCATGAGACCGATGGAAAACATTATCAAAAACTTGTTAACAGTGATTGAAAAGGAAAACGCTTTGAGCCACGGTTTTAGATCATTAGACAGAGGCTCGGATAGAGGCAGAACCAATAGTAATGAGCTTGCAAAATTCCGAACAGCTAATAAAATGAGTGCATTGAATATTAAGGTTGATGAAATGCAGAGCGTGGGCAGCACTAGCAAAACAACTGATGAAATAAGTGCGTTAAGTATTGAGGCTGATAAGATGCAGAACGTGGGGAGCACTGATAACAATAAGCTTGCAGAATTCTGAATAGATGAGAAAATAAATGCGTTGAATATTAAGGCTGATGAAAAGCAAAGCGTGGGTAGCACCGGCAGAACAGTTAATGAAATAAGTGCGTTGAGAAACAAAGGCAGTGACAGTGACAATGCTAACCTAATAGCCAACACGTATGAACTTAATGGAAAAATTTAGTCAAATAAAAATTGTATTTCTTCAACAAAAACCTCTGAGACAAAACTGAGAAGAAAAGTGGTTAATTTGTCTTCCCAAGAATTAGGTCTGGAAGTCATTAGTGTTCTAAGCAAAGGTTTAGGGTTTTCAATTGCTCCTAAAACCCTACCTATTGAGAATATGATCTGTGGCATAGAGGATGGGATTAATAACCTTTCTTTGGAGGATAAGGAATCATTAAGACAAGATTTTTCCCTCATTATGAGAAAGGCCAAAAGTCCCAAATGTAATTTAAGCAAAGAAGAACAAATTGCCTTTAAATCCTTGTGGAACAATGATAAAATTATAGTTCTTAAGTCAGATAAGGGAGGGGAAGTGGTGATCTTGGATAAAGAATACTATGTATGTAAAATGAATGAACACCTCAGATGTGGCAGTTACAAGAAGCTGAGCAACAGTCCCATTCCCAAAATTATGAAGGAGGTAAAAAAGACAATTTCAGATTCCAACCTTGAGGAAAAATTAAAGAAAAGATTAATCCCTTCTTGTGAAACTATCCCAAGAATTTATGGTTTACCCAAGATCCATAAAGAAGGGGTTCCTCTTAGACCAATAGTTAATACCATTGGTTCCCCAACCTATGAACTTGCTAAGTATGTTGCTAAAATCCTTAAGCCCCTTGTCGGGAATATTGATTCCTTCATCAAGGACTCCCATGATTTTGTGAATCTTATTAAAAATGAGAGGGTAGACCATGATGACATCCTTGTAAGCTTTGACGTAGTATCCTTATTCACCAAGATTCCCCTTGATGAAGCCATTCAGGTTATAAAATATGTTACTAATCCAGGGACTGCAAGACTGGCTGAAATCTGCTAGCGATCAATTGTTTTCACCTTCCAAGGAGAATATTATGAGCAGACATCTAGGGTGGCAATGGGATCACCCCTTTCACTAATTGTGGCCAACTTATACATGGAATACTTTGAAAATGAAGCCCTTGAATCATACCCTTTGATGCCAACCTGGTGGAAATGATTCATTGATGATACCAATATAAAATGGACTCATGGTAAAACAGAGCTTGACAAGTTTTTTATTCACCTCAACTCCATCTCTCAGGAAATAAAATTTCCTATGGAGCTAGAAGAAAACATAAGCATCCCATTTTTAGACATACTCCTCATTAGGAAGGAAGATGGCTCTTTAGGGCATAAGGTTTTCAGGAAGTCAACCCACACAGAAAGCTACCTCCACGGTGATTCCCACCATCACCCAGCCTAGAAGTTTGGTGTTCTAAACACTCTGGCTATCAGAGCCCTTCGAATTTCTGACTTTGAGCATCTGGATGAAGAGAAGAAGCATTTAGTTTTGACTTTTAAGGGTATAGGCTATAAAGAAAAATAAATTAAAATAGCTATAGAGAGAGCTGAAAGAAGGGTGTTATCTCAGGAACCTAAGGCTCAAGACCAACCTTAGTGTGGTAGGGTATTTCTACTTTCTATTCAAGGAGTAACAGATAAGATTGTTAAAATCCTGAGAAAGAAAAACATAATCACACAATTCCCAACACCTATAACTATTAGGCAAGGAATAAGGTTTGTCAAAGATAATATTGATAGACATCAACTTAAGGGAGTCTATAAAATAAATTGTTCCTGTGGAAAATGTTACATTGGTGAAACATGTCACTCCTTGCAAAAAAGACTCAAGGAACATGGAGTTGATATTAGGAATGAAAGATATCGTTCTTCAACCCTGGCAGAGCATTCCTCAAAAACTAAGCACCATATCTATTTGGAAAATGCCTCAATTGTCGCAAGAGAAGAAGAACATCATAGGCGAAGGATTAGAGAAGCTCTTGAGATTGTCAAACATCCACATAATCTCTGTTGGAAATAATACTGAGAGGGAGGGGTGAATCAGTATTATTAAGTCAAATATTCCTTTTTTCAAAATCAACTGCTATACGCTACTTCAGTTAATTAAACCCGCATATATACGCAACTATGCAGAAGAAAACCCGCATATATAATGCAAACTTTTAATTTATCTTTCTGATTTTGATTGTTAATCTGTGATTCAGAAGCAAATAACCAGTAACCAGAAACAGTAAAGCAAAGCAAAAAGACAATCGCACACAAGAAGACAAGATATAAGGTGGAAACCCAATGTGGGTGAAAACCACCTGCTGCAATTCATCTCTATCTTTTCTTTAATTAGAAACTTCTTTTTACAAATGTACTGGTGCAGTCCTTTACCAGTACGCAGGCTGCAACCTGCACAGAGCTACAACTCTCTCTCGTTTTCCAGCTTCTCCTGGAAGGGAGCTACAACACCCTTAGCTCTTGCACTAGCCAAGATACTAGTACGTAGGTGCTGGCCTACAAAAGGCTACAACCTTCTCTTTCTTTCAGGGACCACGTTTCATAAATTTTCAGACTGGATCCACAAACATCAATCAACCATCAAGAATTTCTGCATCAACCAATCACCTTTTCACCAATCAAAACTGAATCAACATAAACATCTCTCTGACGACTGTACCCAGATCATAGTAACAGTACCACACACCAAAACTGAACCCAGAACACTGCAGCAATAAACAGAAGCAGCAAAACACAACTCAAAATGTATACGCTACTTTAATGGCCTGAAACCTGCGTGCATACACCTCTGCGTATGGAACAACTTGCGTATACGCTGTTTTCCTTCATTGAACCTGCATATATACGCACCTTAGCTGAACTGAACCTGCGTACAGATCTACAAACATAATTCACTCTTTCAAGTATTCAGGCACTGATTAACCTACATTATCAGATTTATAGATCATGCATGCACCAGATATAACAGATCAAAATCATGCAAAGATATTATCATTCAAGCCAAGAGATTATGACCCATCAATAGAACTTATCCTTTTTTTCGCTAAGGTTCCTCCTTCATTCAGATCCAGATCTGCTCCACAACGCTAATCACCAATATTTCAGATCTCGTACATTATCAGATATTCAATAATCATTCAGATGATCCCTTGTCACATGATCTCCTTCCTCTTTTATAGTTTTAGGCCTTCCACAATACCACGGTCCAAAA
Organism: Pinus tabuliformis; assembly: GCA_031772625.1. Taxonomy (NCBI): domain Eukaryota; kingdom Viridiplantae; phylum Streptophyta; class Pinopsida; order Pinales; family Pinaceae; genus Pinus; species Pinus tabuliformis. Next base: position 1,288,291,946 of record CM062811.1, on the reverse strand, counting down.
CCATAATAAACCAATACCAAGGGCCCAAAACCTGGGGTCAACACTTCTGACGAGATACCATGGTCCAAAACCATAGGTTCAAATTCCAAGGATTAACAACCATGGACCAAAAATAAGTTTCCCGCCATGTACGCGCTTTTCTGTGCATAAAAGTGCATGTATATGCATATGCGACTTCTGAAGGTATAACCCGCGTGTTTACGCGTCTTCAGCAAGGTGAACCTACGTATACAAGATTTCCTTCATTTTGAGCACCTGAACTGAGGTCTGACACCAAAGTGAGTTGCCATCAAGGACAACACCTGTACCATAGGGCCACACCTGTGCCAAAATGCCAACAATCTCCCCCTTTGAACTTGATGGCAACCCCAAGATCCTCAAAGTCATTCTCCCCCTTTGTCATCAAGGGAAAAGGGCTGTGCTCGCCCTGAGTACATGCTGATATCTCTGCTCTGCTAAACATACTCCCCCTGACTGTAGGCAAGATATGCAAAAAGGTGATTTTCAAGAGGAACCATGACTTATGCATCATAAAAGGCCTTCCTATCACCAAAAGACTCAATACATACAACCATCACCCAACCAAGTGGGGATACAGCAGAAATTTACATATGACAACCAATCACATTGCATCAATCATCCCAAGCATAGTGGGGAAACCAAAATAGGTCGTTACATGACCTTGATAAAAAAAAGATATACATGACATAGAGACGAAATATCAAGACTATGCAAATCACCAATAACTACTATCAGCAACATCTGATAATCACTGTATATATCAACAACCATGTTCTCCTTCTATTCTCCTTTCTACAGCTGGTCCACCTGAACCAAAAACAGCTTGATTACTAGAACCAAGAGCTTCTAAGGTAATGCCAACAATGCATTATTAGAAGATTATCTGCTCCCCCTGAACCTATGCCTGATGGTCTCTGACAGATCCATATCAGGCTCTCTCCATCCAGAGTCTGTCCTTGCTGATTTTCTTCATAACTCCATATACGCGACTGCACCTGTATAAATCGGCGTATGTACGTGGATGCCCCTCATCCAACTCGCATGCACCATCTTTTCTCTAAAACAGACAAGCTTCAACAACAAGATGAAGCATCAACTACTCCCAGCTTCTGTCTGAGATATTCAAAAGTTTCGCTGGGCAGTGGTTTGGTGAGTATATTAGCAACTTGTTCCTTAGAAGGAACATACTCCAACTTGAATTTTTGCTCAAGCACTTGTTCCCGAAGAAAGTGATATTTGATAGGTATGTGCTTGGTCTTTGAATGCATGACAAGATTCTTTGAAATGCTTATTGCACTCGTATTATCACATAAGATAGAGACAGGTGGAGTACAAGTGATTTGAAAATCCTACAAGGTTTGCATCATCCAGAGAAGTTGAGTGCAACAAGATGCAGCAGCCACATATTCCGCTTCAGCTGTAGATAAAGCAATCGAACTCTGTTTCTTGCTGAACCAAGATACTAATTTGGAACCCATAAAGAATGCACCACCACTTATGCTCTTCCTGTCATCCACGCTTCCGGCCCAATCTGCATCTGTGTAAGCATGATGTGTGAGATCTGTATCTCTAGGATACTGTAAGCCATAGTTTTGAGTTCCTTGAAGGTACTTGAAGATTCTCTTGACTGCCTGAAGATGAGTTTCCTTTGGATTTGCCTGAAATCTTCCAACTATTCCCACTGCATGCATGATGTCTGGTCGGGTACCTGTCAAATAAAGTAGACTTCCAATCATCGATCTATAGGTTGGTTGATGTACTGCTACTGATTCATCATTTGCACTGAGACTGCATACTGTAACCATAGGGGTACATACTGGTTTCAAATCTTCCATGCCATATTTCTTCAGAATCTGCTTGAGGTACTTGGTTTGAGACAAGAAGATACCGCCCTCATTTTGTTGGATTTGCAATCCAAGAAAGTATGTCAGTTCTCCGAGCAAAGACATTTCGAATTATTTCTGCATCACCAAGGCAAAGCTTTGACTCGTAGCTTCTTCATTGCTGGCAAAGATAATATCATCTACATACACAGCAAGTATTAGTAATTTGTCATTTTCAATTTTTATATAAAGATTGCTATCTGTTGATCCTTTCGAAAAACCTTGTTGATGAAGGTATTTGTCCAAGCGGTAGTACCAAGCCCTTGGAGCTTGTTTAAGCCCATAGAGAGCCTTTTTAAGTCTGCATACAAGATTTGGATTATTCCCAAGGATAAAGCCATCTGGTTTCTCTATGTACACTTCTTCTTCTAAGTCTCCATTCAGAAAGGCTGATTTTACGTCCATTTGAAATACTTTGAACTTCTGGAAGCTAGAGAGAGCAAGGAACATTCTGATGGCCTCAAGTCTAGCAACGAGAGCAAAAGTTTCTTCAAAGTCTATTCCTTCCTGTTGAGCATACCCTTTACAAACAAGTCTGACCTTGTTTCTAATCACTTACCCATTTTCATTCAACTTATTTTTGAAGATCCATTTTTTTCCTATGACATTTTGTCTTTTGGTCTAGGAACAAACTCCCAAGTGTTATTCTTTTCGATCTCCTCAAGCTCTTCATTCATTTCCTTAACCCAACACTCATCTTTGCATGCTTCTTTTACATTTTGCGGTTCAGTGGAAGAGAGAAATGCCAAATAGCTTGAAGCTTATGCTATTGTTCTTCTTGTTTGTATACCTGCTTCTTTCTGCCCCAGAATTCGAAATTCTGGATGATTCTTCTGAACGTACCTAGATGGAGTCTTCTCTTCTATCCTTATCTGTTCCTCTGGTGCCTCTTGGGGTTCTTCTTCATCACCTGTCTGATTTGGAGAGTAGTCTTCATCCTCATTGATATTTTCATGATTCACTTGCCTAGGGATGTATCCTTTTTCATCAACCACTACATCAATGCTGTCAACAATTCTTCCAAGTCTTTTATTGTAACACTTATATGCTTTTCTGTAGGGAGAATAACCAAGGAGAATGCCTTCATCTGCTCTAGGTTCAAGTTTGCCAAGCTGCTCATCAGTATTCTTAATATAGCATTTGCTCCCAAAAATTTTGAAATTCTTTACCGAAGGAGTCTCACCATACCAGAGCTCATGAGGAGTTTGAGTGCTATTCACTCGGACATTTGTTTTGTTGAGAATAACAACCGCAGCATATGCAGCTTCACCCCAGAAGGTTGCGGGAGTTCCAGACTCATCAAGCGTAGCACCAGCCATTTGTTGGACTGTTCTGTTCATCCTTTCCACCACTCCATTTTGCTGAGGAGTCATAGCTGTAGAGAATTCCCTTCTTATTCCATGTTCTTCACAGAAATCAAAAAATTCATTTGAGGTAAATTCCCCACCTCTGTCGGACCTGAGGCACTTAATTTTGTAATCTGATTCATTTTCAGCCATGGCTTTGAAGGATTTGAATTTTTCGAATGCTTCGTCTTTGGGCTTCATAAGTCCTAACCAAACAAACCTCGAGAAGTCGTCAATGAATAATATAAGGTATTCTTCTCCTCAAGGTGACCTTGTCCTAAATGGACCACATACATCTGTATGGACTAGCTCAAGAGGCCTACTAGCTGATCCTTCCTTCTCAGGAAAGTTAGTTCTGGTTTGCTTACCAAACTGACATGATTTGCATATGGTGTTGTCTGGAATTTTGATATCTAGAAGACCATGAACTACCTGGTATTTGCATGCTTTCCTTATTTGTGAAAAGCTTAGATGCCCCAACCTCCGATGTCATAACCAGTGTTCATCATCCTTGCTTAAATAGCATTGTTGTTGTCCTTCTTCAAATATGTATAGATTATTTGGAGTTCTTCTGCCTTTGATCACTGTTTCTCCTGTATAAAGATCACGAAAACTACATCTAGTTGATCAAAATATTACCTCTGTTCCTTGATCGCACATCTGACTAATACTCAGTAGATTATGCTTCAAGCCATCAACATACAAAACATTTCCAGCCTTGACCTTTTCTTTCAACTGAGCAGTGCCTTTTCCTTTTATGGTTGCAGGGGTATCGTTTCCAAAAGAAACCTTCTTTCCCTTTTTTCATGCAGTATATGATTCAAGTTTTTCTTTATCACCTGTCATATGCTTCGAACATCCGCTGTCGATATACCATAGATTTTCTTGTTCTTCTGCATAAAAGGCTATCCCACATCTTTCTGGTTGTGGTTCCTTCATTCTCCATGTTCTGGCACTTGAGGTTTGTTCCTTCTGAGTTATCTTCCAAAACCTGCTCCTGCATTTAGAATCTTCATGACCAAAGTTATTACAAATAGAACATTCAACTTCATTTTCAAGGGCTGAAAGGTTGTTATAAGTCCTTTTCGTGATCCCAGTCATATTCCTTTGTTTTTGAGCTTCTCTAGTCATGATTGTCTTATAGGCAACACATTGGGCTGCTTTGTGACCAAAGTTATGGCAAGAGAAGCATTGGCCATTGAAGAAACTCCTGCGATTATTAAATCTATCATCCAACCGATTGTAGTTTCTACTGACATCCATTCTTGAGGCAAATTGGGAATATTTTACTTGAGGCTGATTGTAGCTTCTATTTGTCCTTAAGGTAGCTTGCCCCTGATTTTCTTGATAGTCTTTGTTCATTCTTGAGGTAAACTATCCCTGATATACCTGATGATTTCTATTAGGCCTTTTCTCGCTCCTCCTTGCCGCATCAAGATAACTTTTGGAGGTGGATGCTTGAGATGTTTCTTCATTATATCCCAGACTTGTCTTAATTAGTGGAGAACGCTGCACATTGATAATCTCATCCAGAGTTTTAGATCCTTTAACAAATTTAAGATTAATATCTTTTGTTTTCTCAATCTCCTTTCTAAGACCAACAATTTCACATTCCAATTTTTCAAGATGTTTTTCCCTTTCAGTGAGTTGACATTGCAGAGAATCAATAATTGCATTTTTCTCTTCTAAGCAAATTTTGAGATTAGATATCTCTTTATAAAAACCTTCTACATCTATAGCATCCATGTAGTCATCATCTTCAAAAGCCATTAAAAGTTTATACTTATTACCTCGTTCATCTTCGTCACTATTTGAAAGTCCATCACTATCTTCATGAGTGTAATAACTTTTCTTATTTGCATTCTGTTTCTTGTTCCATCTAACGGGTTCCTTCCCTTTGTCAATCTTACCCTTGTGAGGACATTTGGTAGCAGAGTGACCGAATCTTCCACAAGCAAAGCATTTGAAAGGTAACTTACCTCGGAACCGCCCAATACCCCGTTGGAGATTTCTAACAAAATTTGATTCTTCTTCTTCTTCTGACACGTGTCCTGACTCATAGTGCTCGCCTTTGCCTAAAGCCTTGAAGGTAGCTTCTCTCCTGTCTGATGGACCTCCTTTCCTCATTTCATAAGTAGTTAGAATTCCGTGCAGCTGTGACATTTTAAGGCTTTGTAGATTCTGTTTTTCTTCTATTGTAGAAACTTTAGATTCAAACCTAGGGGACAAATATCTTAGAACTTTTTCAACCACAACAGCCTCTTTTATTTCTTCACCCAAATTTTTCATACAATTAACAATCTCATCTACACGAAGAAAATAGTTAGCCACACTTTCATCATTATACATCCTGAGATTTTCATACTGAATCCTGAGGGTTTGAAGTTTTGCTCGTTTTACCTGATCATCTCCTTCATAGCTCAGAACAATCTTGTCCCATATCTCTTTTGCGGATTTAAACTACATTACCTTGACAAATTCTGATTGAGATAGGCATCCTAATAGAGTATTGACCACCTTTGCATTTGTTTCATATTTCTTCTTTTCAGCCAGATCTGTAGGAGCTGCATATGGAAAAGTATACCCTATATCTATGATATCCCAGACTTCTGTACCAAGAGATTGAAGATAGGCAGTAACTCTTACCTTCCAATGAATGAAGTTTGTCCCATCAAAAATCGGTGGCCTGATTGATGCTTCCCTCTTGTAGTTGCTCATGATGAATGATCTTCCTTCAAGCGATCAAGCTTCTTCTGAAGGACCTGCTCTGATACCAATTGTTGGAAATAATACTGAGAGGGGGGGTGAATCAGTATTATTAAGTCAAATATTCCTTTTTCAAAATCAACTTCTATACGCTACTTCAGTTAATTAAACCCGCATATATACGCAACTATGCAGAAGAAAACCTGCGTATATAATGCAAACTTTTAATTTATCTTTCTGATGTTGATTGTTAATCTGTGATTCAGAAACAAATAACCAGTAACCACAAACAGTAAAGCAGAGTAGAAAGACAATCACACACAGGAACACAAGATATAAGGTGGAAACCCAATGTGGGTGAAAATCACCTGCTGCAATTCGTCTCTATCTTTTCTTTAATTAGAAACTTCTTTTTACAAATGTACTGGTGCAGTCCTTTACCAGTACGCAGGCTGCAACCTGTAGAGAGCTACAACTCTCTCTCGTTTTCCAACTCCTTCTGGAAGGGAGCTACAACCCCCTTAGCTCTTGCACTAGCCAAGATACTAGTACGTAGGTGCTGGCCTACAGAAGGCTACAACCTTCTCTTTCTTTCAGGGACCACGTTTCATAAATTTTCAGACTGGATCCACAAACATCAATCAACCATCAAGAATTTCTGCATCAACCAATCACCTTTTCACCAATCAAAACTGAATCAACATAAACATCTCTCTGACGACTGTACCCAGATCACAGTAATAGTACCACACACCAAAACTAAACCCAGAACACTGCAGCAATAAATAGAAGCAACAAAACACAACTCAAAATGTATACACTACTTTAATGGCCTGAAACCTGCGTGCATACGCCTCTGCGTATGGAACAACCTGCGTATACGCTGTTTTCCTTCACTGAACCTGCGTATATACGCACCTTAGCTGAACTGAACCTGCGTACAAATCTACAAACATAATTCACTCTTTCAAGTATTCAGACACTTATTAACCTAGATTATCAGATTTATAGATCACGCATGCACCAGATATAACAGATCAAAATCATGCAAAGATATTATCATTCAAGCTAAGAGATTATGACCTATCAATAGAACTTATCCTTCTTTTCGCTAAGGTTCCTCCTTCATTCAGATCCAGATTTGCTCCACAATGCTAATCACCAATATTTCAGATCTCGTACATTATCAGATATTCAATAATAATTAAGATGATCCCTTGTCACATGATCTCCTTCCTCTTTTATAGTTTTAGGCCTTCCACAATACCATGGTCCAAAACCATAATAAACCAATACCAAGGGCCCAAAACCTGGGGTCAACACTTCTGACGAGATACCATGGTCCAAAACCATAGATTCAAATTCCAAGGATTAACAACCATGGACCAAAAATAAGTTTCCCACCATGTACGTGCTTTTCTGTGCATAAAAGTGCGTGTATACGCATACGCGACTTCTGAATGTATAACCTGCATGTATACGCGTCTTCGGCAAGGTGAACCTGCGTATACAAGATTTCCTTCATTCTGAGTACCTAAACTGAGGTCTGACACCAAAGTGAGTTGCCATCAAGGACAACACCTGTACCATAGGGCCACACCTGTGCCAAAATGCCAACAATCTCAACAAGGACAATTGTATTGAGATAAGTGGAAGCTAGCTTCCCTTATCAGAAAAATTAAGATCACCAATACATCGCAGGTATAGCACTGAGTGGGTAGATATCTCCCTCTCCTATTCCAATAGTTAGTAGTATTACTATTATTGTTACTCTTAATAATAATTTTCAAAACTATTAAGTATGATAGTAATGATAATAATTATTATTTCATTATAACATTTACAATAATAATTATGATAATAACTATTACTATTATCATTATTAATTATTATGAATTGTTATTATTAATTATTAATTAAGATCTATTAATAAATAATAATAATTATTAAATAAATAAGTATTATTAAATAATTATTAGTATTTAGTATTTAGTAAATAATAACTAATAATTAGAATTTAATTATAACATTTACAATAATAATTTCGATAATAACTATAACTATTATTATTAATTATTATTATGAATCGTTATTATTAATTATTACTTAAGATCTATTAATTAATTAAATCATTAATAATAATAACTATTATTAGCTCACAGGGATTTGGATTGACGGTGAATGGGTGAACTGTTAAGGCACTCCTTGCGATAGGTCACCGGTTCAAATCCCCCTATGGGTGCTTAGGTAGTATTATATAGAAAAAAATAATAATAATAACCATTATTAACTATTATTAACTATTACCTATTATTAATTATTAATAACTATTAATTATTATTAATTATTATGAACTATTAACTATTAACTATTATTAATAATTAATAACTATTAACTATTATTAATTATTATTAAATATTCACTATTATTAATTATTAATAACGATTAACTAGTCTTAATTATTATTAATTATTAATTAAGATCTATTAATAATCAACTATTAACTATTATTGATAATTAATAATAATAATAACTAAAAAAGAAAATAATAAATATTATTAATCAAGCCAACCTTCATTTCATCCTTAAATCAACTCACCTCATAACTATTTAATTCTCTCAGTTAAGCTCTTATATTATCAACATTCAAGAAGTCTTGATGATTTGAAACGTTGATGAAAAATGGTTTTTATTGTGGGTTCTCCACTAACTAAGTCAAAAAAACCTATCTTATTTGTTGTCGACCATCCTTGCAACCATTGAAACGACATTCCATCCTCTAGTGTGCTCCTTTAATCACATTGTAGGAAATGTGTAGTCACACAATAAAAAATGGAGAGCTACAAACATTGATTTTTCTCAGATAATAACTTTATTCTGTTAATATTTTTTAGAGCAGTCACAAAACTAGTTACAAATTTCGACCTTTCCCTAACCAGTATAACTAACCTTTGGCGAGGAAAACTCAGCTAGAAACGCATAACTCTGGATGTTGTTGACGTCCCAGATGGATTCGAAGGCCTCGAAAGCCGATAGAGTCAACAAATTGATATCACAAAGCAAAAGATTGCCAAATTTCAGTTAAAAAGGCTTGGCAAGCGACGTCGACAAGGTCAAAATAACCTAGTTTTCATAGTTTGGTACTACCTTTATCTTTTATTCATACTATGTTGTTGTCACTTATCAAGACTTGATGAACTTTTAGTTAATTCTTGTAATTTCAAAAAAATTTAAACCATGGGATTTGGTTGAAGTTCTTAATTTATGTGATTCGAATTTTAAATTGTTTCTGAGCTACTTTGAGACGAGGAAACAAGGTCTGCAAATTGAACGAGGATCAAAGTTAACACTAGGGTTGTGCATTAGGGTTCCATGGTGGGATGTGCAGGGGGGAGCGTCACTCCCTCCTACAGTCAAGTAGTCACAGAAGGAGGCAAGGAAGCAGAAGGGAAGCATTTCAAAAAACTGTCGGAAAAGATTTCAGAAGCAAGAGGCAAGGAGACAGTTGGAAGAAACAAATCCCAGGATCAGGAAGGGAATCAACAGGAAATAAGGAAAGAAAAGGGGAAGGGGGGAGGCAGTGGACAAATGACTTCCACAAGAACTACAGGAGTCGGCAAACCCAAATCGAGCATCATTCCCCGGGTCATATTGAGTGATCCAGCGATTCAAGCGCACAGGGACCATATGAAAGAACATGCGATCATCTACAAGTTCATTGGGTTATGGAAAACAGAGAGGGCATTACACATCTAGATTAGGAGCCATTAGAAGCCAAAAGGAGAAATACATTTACATCTGGTTTCTAAGGGCTTCTTCACGGTGGTGTTCACTAACCTATAGGACAAAGACAGAGTGTTTGAAGGGGTGCCTTATTTCTATGTTGCGACAGGACTCTACATGCGTCCATGGATGATGAATTTTCTCCCGGAACGTGAAACATTTACATATGTACCGCTTTGGATCAAACTATACTCATTACCACTAGATTACTGGCTACCAGAATCTTTGAAAACCATAAGCAACAAGCTGGGGCATTTTCTGAAGATATCAGAGGCAACTCTCAAAGGTGAATATACTTCCTTTGCCCAAATATGTGTGGAAATGGATCTATCTGAAGCCCTTCTGGAAGCAATAATTTTATAGGTATATGATGAAGATTGGGTGCAAACAGTGGACTATGAGCACATACCTTTCAGGTGCCGCAAATTTCATGAACACAACCATCTATTTAGAGATTGCCCAACAAACAATATGGAAGGCAATGGGAAAACCTCTTTGGATAGAGATCACGAGGGTTTTACCAAGGTTGGGGCCAAAGGGAAAGGGGGTAAACGGCCACACAAGAAAAGCAGTGAAGACAGAAATACAAGACACAATAGTTTCAAAATCCTAGAGGAAGTAGAGGAGAACATGGAGACAGTCCAGGATAGGGAGAACACATCTAAGGAGCAGGAAACGGAAGCTGAAATGGAGGATATCATAGTAAACAACCAACAGAAGGAGGATCTACCATGCTGCATGGAGATCAGTAAAGACTATGAGATGACTCCAAGTGAGGCAGGAACAGAGGACCATGAACTACAGGAGATTCTAGATAGGGAAAATCTGGATCTAGAAGTATTTCTGGAACAAGGCGGGAACAAAGGAGTGGACTCCTTGCCAATATAAGACTATGATCGAGTTCAACAACTCCTTTTATGGAGGGCACAATCGAAAGGAACTGGTGTCAAGAGAAACCATGAGAGCCAGGAGCAAAGTGGGGTCAAAATGTTGGATAACCCACATGAACAATCTCCAAAAAACTCAAGAAGGAAAAGAGGAAGGAAAAGACAGAATGAACTGCTAAACGAATGTGGAAAACTACTAATTAACTCAGGTAAGATGAAAGATCTTACCAGCTATTCCTTTACTAACCTTTCTTAATGAAGCTTACAACATGGAACATTAGAGGTTTAGGTAGTAGAAGGAAACAAAGAAATCTAAGTAACAGAATAAAGGAAGAAAAACTAGATATGGTCTTTATTTAGGAGACTAAATGTTCAATGGATAAAATAAGAGAAATTCATAATAAATGGTTAATCAAGTATGAGTACTTAGAGGTTAAGGCAAATAACTCGGCAGGGGGGATTCTAACGATGTGGGATCCACAGAAATTTGGAATCCTGGAGGCTGAAGCATCCAGGAACTATCTATCTTTGGTGTGTAGTCCTGTAGGTGATAAGGAGACTTACATGATAACAAATGTTTATGGACCTCAGAAGCAAGCAGATAAACTCAAGCTTCTTACCTCTCTGGAAGGTCTAAGAGCAAGACATCCCAATATGCCCTGGATAGTTGCAGGTGATTTCAATATGATAAGATCTCTTTTGGAAAAAAAAGGAGGCACTAGACTGCTAGGCAGAGACTCTGAAGCCTTTCAAGATTTCATTAGGAACATGGGACTAGTGGATACTGAGACTATAAATGGAACCTTCACTTGGAACAATAAAAGGGGAGGGGCTTCTCAAGTGGCTTCCAAGCTTGACAGATTTATTATTTCTAAGGATCTCCTCCTCACTGGACCAGCCATCACCACTTCTGTTATGCCCTTTGGAGGTTTGGATCACTAGCCAGTTTAGCTAGAAGCTACCTTTATGGGAACTCCAAGAAACAAGCCCTTCAGATTCGAAAATCCTTGGCTCTCTCAGCCTAAATTCATCAATAACATTGACAATTGGTGGAAAGAGGAATTAAATATTTAGGGTACCAAAATGTTCATGATCCAATAGAGACTCAAACATATTAAATCCAAACTTAAAGCATGGAACAAAAAGGAATTTGGTGATATCCGTAAGGCCAGAATAGAAACTGAGAAAAATTACAAGAAATCAATGAGATCAATATCACAGAGGGCTTCAATGAGGAGAGGAAAAAACTAACTAACGCTTTGCAGGAAGATTGGGAGGACCGCTGTCTGCAAGAGGAAATTTTTTGGAGACAGAAATCGAGAATTCAATGGATCAAAGAGGGAGAAAGAAACACAAAGTTCTTTCACAAATCCACTATGGCACACAGGGCACACAATAGGATCACAAAGATTAAGGATTCTCAAGGAATTGAGCTTGTATCTCACATGGACATGGAATCGAGTCTAGTTCAACACTTCTCCAATATTGTAAAGGAGCCACTAAAGGAGAGATCTAGGTTCATTGATCAATTCACCCAGTATATTCCCAAGTTGGTCACTAGAGAGGACAATCACAATCTCAACAGACCGATCTCGGAAGAGGAGGTCAGTGAGGTGATTAAGGAAATGCAAAGTGGAAAAGCACCAGGCCCGGATGGATTCAATGTAGACTTCTTCAAAGCCTACTGGGAAACAGTCAAGCAGGACATCCTCGAGGTTGTGGAAGACTCGAGAATATCCAAAAAGGTTATGAAAGCACTGAATGCCTCCTTCATAGCTTTAATCCCCAAAAAGGAAAATGCTATGACTCCGGATGGATTTCGACCCATAGCGTTATGCAATGTGGTTTATAAAATCATCTCCAAAGTGATAGCTAATAGACTCAAGCCCCTGCTACCTTCCCTCATCTCGGAAGAGAAAATACACTATGTGGAAGGAAGACAAATTCTCAACAACATCATCCAAGCACATGAGGTGGTACACTCTCTTAAATGCAACAAGAAAGAATGCATGATCATTCAGTTGGACCTTGCGAAAGCCTATGACAAACTTAGCTGGTCTTATATTAGAGCTATTCTAAAAGCCTATGGCTTTGACCAAAACTAGATTAGATGGGTTATGGCACTAGTTACCACAACTAGCTTCTCCATTCTGCTTAATGGAGCTCCTTCAAGTCCCTTCTCACCTTCCAGAGGGCTCAGACAAGGAGATCCACTCTCACCTTTCCTCTTCGTCCTCATGATGGAAGGGCTAGGAAGGGCAATCAAAATGGCAAATGTTGAAGGTCGAATTCAGGGAATCAAGATCACCCTGAATGGAGAGGCTAACACCCATCAACAATTTGTGGATGATACTATGTTACAGGGCATACCCACAGTTAGGGAAGCAAGAGCAATCAAAAACATACCAAATGACTTTGCTATGGCAACACGAACACAGGTAAGCCTCAACAAGTCAAAATTTTTTCTCTTCAATACCAATATTGCTATACAAAGGAACATTACCAGAATTCTTGGTTTTCAAAGGGAACAGTTACCATCCAAATATCTTGGCATTCCTCTTACTGACAAACCTCTAAGCAAGAAAATATGGGAATCAATTTTAAATAAACTTCAGGACAAGATCAGAAAATGGACATGCAGATCCTTAAACCTTGCAGGGTGACTTGTGCTCACACAGGCGGTCCTACAGGCCATTCCCATTTTCATGTTTGTAGCTCTCCCTGCTCCTCAAGGTATTAAGCAACAGATAAGGAGCATTCAAAGGGAATTTCTATGGGGCAAAGGGGAGGAGAAGAAGAAGTGGTCTTAGTGGCTTGGGACAAGCTCTGTAGGCCCAAAAGCCATGGCGGCTTGTGGCTGCATGACCCGGAAACTCTCGGCAAAGTTTCGGGAGCTAAGCTCTAGTGCAGATGGATCAAGGAGCCGAATGCTCCTTGGGAAAAACTTTGGAAACAAAATTATGCCAAGGATTGGTAGGAGAAGGATCATATCAGAATGTCAGGACAGATTAGGGGCCCACAAATTTGGAAACTTTCTTGGGAGAATAAAGGGATTGTTCAGCAACACTATTTTTGGGAAATCTGAGCAAGGGACCGTGCTCGATTTTGGGAAGATAGCTGGCAACAAGAACCCATCCTGAATAGGAATGACCTAGTAGCCCTTAAGAGAGACACAAAGAGCAAAGGTCTATTATTGGTAAAAGATTTTTGGGACCAGGGAAGTAATAATGTAAAATGGAGAAAATGGAAGGACCTAGGTTACAGTGATGAGAGTCCTTTGAAGGCCAAGGTAGATGCTCTTACCCAGGATTTAGAGCATAGGTGGATTCTGGTTTCCTTCTCACCTGACCAATTTAGATGGGGGAAGAAAAATGAAGGTAACTTTAACCTCAAAGAAGCAAAACAGGCAATCACAGGTTTTAACTTTGTGAAAACATAACAAGTCTGGAAGGAGCTTTGGCAAACTCCTTACTGGATGAAGATAAAGTTATTTATTTGGCTTGTGCATCAAAGAAAGATCCTAACTTGGGAAAACCTTCTAAATAAAGGCTTCATTGGCCCTTCCAAATGTTACCTTTATGGCTCACATGACGAAACAATTGAACACCTTCTCAACCTCTGCCCTTTCTCTGCTAAGTCGTGGAACTAGGTGGCCTCAATCTTCAGGCATACCGACAGGGACAATCTCAGCATATCCAACACAGAGAAAAACTGGAGGAAGAACTTCTCAGAGAATGAGATCATCAACAAAGCTTGGATGCTAGTACCAGGCTTTGTCATTTGAAATGTTTGGAAAGAGCGCAATAGGCAGATCTTCAAAAGTAAAGCTAGCGAGCCCCAACACATAATCAATCAAATTCTAAAACAGCTTAAAGAAACAGTTAAAAGCCTTTTGAGGTCAATTCCCAAGGATCCTCCTCTACCTCACGAGGAGAATATTATACTAAATTTGGGACTACATTCCATCAGTCCTTAAGGAATAATAAAGGGAGGGAGAACAATAAATACAGGGGCCAGTAGTTGGAAGCCCCCTCCACAGGGTTTCTTTAAGGTAAACATTGATGGAGCTTCTAAATGCAATCTAGGGGTAGCTAGCTTTGGGGGCTACCATAAGAGATCATCAAGGGCAAACAAAATACATCTTCCATGGCCACTTGGGAAAGGGCACCAATAATATGGCTGAACTCTTGGCATTAGAACAATGCTTGGAGATCCTGGTGGAGGCAAATTTATAGAATGCTATCATTGAAGCAAATTCGGAATTTATCATTAGAGCAACCAAGAAAATTCATAATGGAACTTCGCCAGATAAAGTGTTGAAGCACTGGAAGCTACTGCAGGTTTTTTACCGTATCCACTCTCACTTGAAAACCCTTAAAACAATAAGATTTGTTCATGTTAGAAGGAAGGAAAATATGTTAGTTGATTGGTTGGCCAACAAAGGAGTGACCAATAAGGACAGGGATTCTCGGCATGCCTGGGAGTTGTTACCTACCGGTAAACTGCGAGAGGATTATTTCTACCTGGCAACCAAAGATATGGAACTGTGGATGAGCAGTACTGATTGAAGGGATTCAGGAGACACGCAGGAGGATGGTATCATCTAATTCATCTATGATTTTTGGTTTTGGCTACTCTCCATAACTCTGTTCACTTTCGTTTGAATGATAAAGGTTACGATTCGGGCAGTGCCACAGATCTGGTTGCCTGTGTGCATTTGGCTCAGCGAGTTTTTGATGGAGACTCTAGTTGGAAGGCTTAGAAATGTCTACGGGAATGGTCGAACGATCTTCGCTTGGTGACTGAGCATTTTGGGTTTTCCACGAAACCTCGGGTGCAAAACCATAAATGGTATGTTGCACGGGAAAAGTATGGTATCAAGTTTTTTGTTAGTTGCCTCCGATTCCACTCATTGTGTGACACGTTGCAATGAGAGGTGAGAGAAAACCGCCCTCATCGGGTGGTTAACCTCTGTGCTTCTCGTCCGTGCGATATCCATGATGGCCGTTGGATCGGGGTTGTGTAATCAACGGCGGGGATTGGTTCGTGCTTGTAACTTGAGGGTTCCGGACTCGAATTTGTTTAGGGGACTCAACCTATAGTTGTTTTCGGGTCCGTTTGTTGGGTGCAGCGTGGTCCACGGTGGGTCCCTTTATCGACCCCTGGTGGATTGGCTATAGGGCTTTGGTGGGCCTAGGTCCCAGGTTTTCTGTCGTCCCTGCTGACTGGGACACTTTGTAAACTATGTAATTTGGTTAAATTAATAGAAAGCTCATCTCTTACTTATCAAAAAAAGAAGAAGTTCTTAATGTATGTAGTGTGTCAAAGTATGGAAACTAAAATTTGATTAATTTTTTCTCCCAAAACTAATTTAAAAGGAGGCCTTACAGTAGAAGATGCTTCAAGAATTTCCCTATGCCACAGAGAAAGATGGCAATGTCATGCTCAAATCTGACCGAGTTTAGAACAAGCCTCCCACATTTTACTCTGACACCTTTGAATAATTTGTCATTTATGTTTAATATGTATAAAGACATTCCTACTCACATATTAAAACTAATAACATGAACCATTTGAGATTGAAACAAGATTCATTAATTATTTCTTCTAAAACAAAGAATGTGATGGTGTGTAATTCTCAATATAAATATGTGTGCGGTTGGATCTCATATGATTTGATACCAGAATCTTGGAATTCACCATTTCCATTAAATGCAATACTGCGAAAAATTCCATTTTGTGACTGCCCATTCTTTAAATTATTACTAGTAACACTAGGGAGAAACTAAATTCATATATATATGTCGAACCCCACAAACAATTCATTGCCTTATGGTGGGTATAATGAAAGAAAGTTGTTGGTGGCATGATAACTAAAGTTGTTGGTAGTTGATCATGATCCAAATTATAGTGAAATTCTTAAGGAATGAAATACAACCCACACATTTAAATATAAAAAATATTGAAATGTTGTGTGTGATTCAACTTAACTTAGACCTCAATTGTACCATTTCTAGTTTTTGAGACATGGCCAAGTACTTTGTTTACGGTGCATTTTTCTTTCAGGGACGACCATATTCAACCTGTTTTTCAAAGATCTGGGTCGATGATTGATTCCCCCTAGGACTCACGACATCCAATGCGGTTCGATGAGGAATTTGATTATCTTGTTGTTTAGTTTAGATTGTCGACATGGTCTCTAGATGGGTATGGATACGCTGCGTGGTTTTTTATTATCAACAAAGAAATCGTGAGACGATTGAATTGTTGGAATATGTAATTCTTACTTGTCGCAATTGTGATTCTTTCTATCTAGAGGAGTCTGTTCATATTTTGTTTCCTAGATTTGTGCCTGGTTGAGATATTCTCTCAACCAACAGATTGTGTCTCCAAGATAGTTTCCCTATCTTGAGACAATACTTCATATATTTATTTGTAACATTATTTAATTAATGTGAATATTGATTTCCTTATGGAAATTGTTAAAGGTAATGGAGAATATCTTAGAATACTTAATTGGTTCACGGTACCTGAGGATAGGAATTAGTTTCTATTTCCTAGGGTATGGTTCTAACTTCCCTAAATATATGATTGCTATATAATGTGTGATCTACATTGAGTATGTAGAGTGTTCTATAGAGCTAGACTCTCCTGGTTCAGAATCTCTTTCATAGAGCTTACCAATGGGTTTCTTTTATATTAATTCCAACATCACTTTTTAACATGGTATCAGAGCTATAGGACGGAGGAACCTGTACGCTGAGTGGAGGATTTGAAAAGTGCGCCTGATCCGAAATCGTCGTGGTTTGGAGGGATAATCGCGCCGATCCCAGTGTGACACTTAAGCGTGTTTTTTTTTTTTTTTTTTTTTTTTTTTTTCCGACAGTTGCAGATCTGTATTGTATAGTCACGACGATCTTCGCAAATCCGTGGTGCTAAATCATGCCGACTGTACAAACAAAAGAAGGGGTTGTGTCCTGGCGGTGGTGGCCGAGAGAAGACTGAGGTCTGCCGAGAGGAGGCCATGGTAGAGGTTGTGGTAGAGAAAGTGAAGGAAGCAACAGTGATTTGTGTGTGCGTTGTGGGATCAAATAGTATTGGAGACCGTTTATCAACGATTTTTGTCTTTGACACAGATCTGGGGTAAATCTAAGATATTTTTTTTTTGCCTGTCAAATTTTATAATCGTTGAGATGAATAATAAAATGATTGAAGCATACTTGAATGAGCATAACAAGCTCGATGGCTCCAATTATGTGAATTAGAAATTCAAGATGCAGACTCTGCTAAAAGTGCAGAGTGCTTGGACGATTGCAAATGGGGATGAGCAGAAGCCAGCAGTTGCATCAGCATCAATCCCAGATTGGGAGAAGTGAGAAGGTAAAGTAAGGACAATGCTGAAGATGTCGATGAAAGACTGCATCATACCACATATCAGAGAATGTAAATCAACAAGCGAAATTTGGGGAATTTTGAAGGATCTGTATAAGATGAGGAATACAAATCGTCTTATGTTCCTGAAGAGCAAGATCTTATCCCTGAAGATGGAGAAGAATGAAATAGTCGCTGCCTTCATAGATAGGATCAAAGATCTGAAGAATATATTGGCAGACATTGGTGATACAGTTGCAGATACAGATCTAGTAACCATTACCATGAATGGTGTGACCGATGACTACCAAATGTTTGTCACTGGGATAAATGCGAGAGAGAAGATCCCGAAGTTTGAAGAACTGACATGAATATTGATGCAAGAAGAAGAAAGAAGACCGACTTTGAAGCCCAAGAGTGTTGATCTTACGTTGATGGCGAAAAAGAACTTCTACAAAGGAAAAGGAAATCCGAAACAACAAAACGAAGGAAGCTCACAGAAAAGATCAAATCAGACTCAAGGTATGAAACTGAATAGAAAAAACTCTATAATTAAATGTTTTTATTGCAGAAAACTTGGTCATATAGCTAAGGAGTGTAGGAAGAAGATATCTCGTGAACGACAACAGAAGCAGAAACAACATGCAAGTCGTCTCGCGAATGATAATCATGAGTAGAACTTCAGATTGTTCATGGCAGACTTTGATGAGAATGTTGATGCAGACATCTGGTATGTATATTTGACAGCATCAACACATATGACAAGGAACAAGCAATGGTTCGAAGATCTTAAAAAAATCAACGACGGAGCACAAATCTACCTAGGTGATGATAGAAGTGATCAAATCAAAGGGTGTGGGAAAATTTCTATCATTTTACCTAATGGTACTGTAAGACAAATTCATGATGTCATGTATGTGCTCGGTGTAACAAAGAACTTGATTTCTATATCCATGATTACAGATCAAGATCTTAAAGTTGAATTTTTTAAATCTAATTGTTATATTAAAGATCTGCTAGATGGCATGAAGACTATTTCTATAGGAATTTGAATAGAATGTCTGTACAAATTGGATGTAAGACCAGTACCAGTTCGAGCTTTGACAATAGCGAGTTTGACTACAGAAGAGTTGTGGCATCAGAGATTTTGTCATATCAACTTCAATGATTTGTTGTTATTTCAGAAAAAGGAAATGGTAAGAGGTATTCCTATGTTAAAACAAGTGCATAATGATTGTGATGCCTATACATTAGGAGAGATGCATAGAGAGTAATTCCCTGTATGAGTAGAGAAGAAACTGAGAGACGTACTTGAATTAGTGCACACAGATCTTTGTGGACCAATGCAAACAAAGTCATTAGGAGGTGCACTGTATTTTTTACTGTTTATTGCTAACTGTACAAAGTTTTCTTGGGTATATTTTTTGAGTAAGAAAACTCACACATTTGAATACTTTAATCAGTTCAGAAACATGATTGAAATGCAAACATGGAAGCATATAAAAATTCTTCACTTCAATCAAGGGGGAGAATACAGGAAGGATGAGCTTATCAAGTATTGTAAAGACCATAGAATATTACAACACTTCATAGTACCCCATAATCCTCAGCAGAATGGAGTAATGGAAAGAAAGAACAGAACATTGGTGGAATGTGCTAGGAGCATGTTCAAAGGTAAGGATATTTCAAATGGTTTTTGGGTTGAAGCATTGAATACTGCAGTTTATTTGAAAAATAGGAGTCCTACAAAGAGTATTGAGTTTAAAACTCCTTATGAACCATTATATGGCTTTAAGCCTGCAGTAAAACATTTAAGAGTGTTTGGGTCTAAAGCATTTGCCCATATTCCAAAGGAAGACGGAATAAAACTAGATTCGAAATCCATTAGATGTACCTTTCTAGGGTATTGTTCACAATATAAAGCTTATAGATTATTTAATCCCTCTACTCACAAGATTTTTGTTAGTAGAGATGTCATATTCCATGAGTAGGATCATGAAGAATCTGATAAGCGCAATGAGGAATGGGATATTCCATTCTTGGTGGAAGAAAGCGAAGAAACAGGAAACAATCAGGATCAACAAACAAAGGCAGAAAATGAGCAGTAGCAGATACAACAACAACAGTGGCAGCAACAGAAGCAGGAAGGAAAAGAAGATGATGTAGCTATCAAGCCAAGTCCAAAAAATGATGATCAGACAAGGTTTGAAGCTACCCCACCACTTAGGAGATCAGGTAGGAAAGCTCAATTGCCTACAAGATATAGGGAAAATGCTTTTATAACTAGTATGATGAATGTTGTTGAACCTTGTAGTTATAGGGAAGCAAATGAATGTAGTGAATGGAAAATAGCTATGGAACAGGAATATGAATATATAATCAGGAACAACACTTGGGAGCTGGTTGAACTTCTTAGAGGGAAACAAACCATAGGTTGTATAAACCCAATATTAATGCAAATGGAACGATAGATAAATTAAGACCTAGATTGGTAGCAAAGGGGTATTCACAAAAAGAAGGCATTGATTATGAAGAAACCTTTGCTCGTGTAGCTAAACTAAATACCATCAGAATGTTGATTGCTTTAGCTACTAAGAAACAATGGATGATTTACCGACTAGATGTAAAGTCTACATTTTTAAATGGAGAATTGAAAAAGGAGGTTTATTTAGAGCAACCTGAGGGGTTTGTCTAGAAAGGGAAAGAACATTTAGCCTGTAGATTGAAGAAAGCTTTATATGGACTAAAGCAAGCACCCAGGTCATGGTATGAAAAGATTGATTCATTTTTTCTGCAACTTGGCTACAATAGAAGTAAAAACGACCCTAATCTGTGTACCATCAAAGATGAAAAGGGGTGCATAGTGTTGACTTCTTTGTATGTAGATGATTTAATTATAACAAGTGATGCTATTGCTCTAAGCAAAGAAATCAAGCAGCAAATATCACAGGTGTCCGAAATGAAAGAACTTGGTGAATTAAGATACTGTTTGGGTCTTGAGATCTGGAGAGATTTAGGACAAACTTTTAAAGTATGTCAAAAGTCTACTGGAAATATTCAGGATGGATTAGTGTAAGGCTGCAGCAGTACCATTACAACATAACATTAAACTTCAGAGTGAGGATGGCTCTAAAGAGGCAAATGCGACACTTTATAGATAGCTGGTTGGGAGCCTAATCTACCTGACCACTACTAGACCAGATTTGGCTTATGCAGTCAGTGTGCTAAGTCAATACATGTCCAAGCCACTTGAGAGTCATTGGAATGTAGCAAAATGTGTTTTGAGGTATCTACAAGGGACTATATACTATGGTATTATTTATACTGGTTCCTCTAATGTTAGATTGACAGGATTTATAGATTCAGACTGGGCTGGAAATGTAAATGACCACAGATCCATAACAGGCCATGCATTGAGCATTGGCTCCAAGGTGATTACATGGAGCAGGAAGGAATAGAACATAGTTTCCTTGTCTTCAACAAAAGCAGAGAATCAAGCTATGTGTGCAGCGACATGTGAGGTAGTTTTGTTGCGGAGACTTCTCCAGGATGTCGGGGAAGAACAAAAAGATGCTACAATGAGAGTTCAATCAAACTTGTTAATAATCCAGTGTTTCAAAAGAACAGTAAACACGTTGATACACAATTCCACTTTGTCAGGCTGAAAGTGCAATCAAAAGAAATCCATTTGGCATATTGTAATACATGTGATAATTTTGCAAACATTTTCACTAAGCCTCTTGGAAAAATTAAGTTTGAAATGTTTAGGGAGATGTTAGGAATATTTGCGAACCCCTTCTCCATTAAGGGGGAGTGTTAGAGATAATGGAGAATATCTTAAAATAGTGAATTGGTTCACGGTACCTTGGGATAGGAATTAGTTTCTATTTCCTAGGGTATCGTTCTAACTTCCCTAAATCTATGATTGTTATATAATGTGTGATGTACATTGAGTATGTAGAGCGTTTTGCAGAGCCAAACTCTCCTGGTTTGGACTCTCTTTCGTAGAATTGACCAGTGGGTTTTTTTTTTATTAATTCCAACATCACATTTTAAAAGAAATTTAACATGGTATCAAAAGCCCCAGAGGGCCTGGCCCCTCCTGGGCTTGGCCGTCCTGGGCTGAGGGAAATAAGAGAGTGTATTTGTTTTGAGAGTATTATTCTTTATGTTTGCAGCATGTATTTCTTTTGATTTTGTCCGTCATATTCGTAAGGAGAGAAGTGCTCTACCTGAAACGTTTGCAGTCTATGAGAAATCATTGATCTTAGATCTAGTTGCAGGGCGCATCGAGGAGAGATAAGACAATAAGGAGAAGAGCAATCTTACGAGGAGACCCAAAAAGTGGTAGTCAACATAGGCGATTTTGGAGGAGAAGATGATGCTCACACGCCTCCATTTTCATGGCGAAAGTTGTGGCTGTTCACAAGACTGGGATTTCTTATGAGCATAGTGTTTCTTGATCCAGGGAATTTAGAGGGGAGTTTGTAGGCTGGGGCCATTGCAAGGTACTCCTTGTTGTGGCTTCTGATGTGGGCGACCGCCATGGGATTGCTTCAGCGAAGTTAGCTATGGCAATGAAATCAACAAACGAGGATACTCTGCCGCTGCTAGACGAGTCTAGGGAAGTGGTAGGTGAGGTGTTCGAGTCCAACGGTGTAGAGATGAGGCATGGTGAAGCCACAACGAGGCAGTGGTAAGGCGCGCTGAGGTCGATCATAGCTGGATCTACATGGAGGTGCAGCAGTGCGTGAGCTAGATTGCATGGAGGTGGAGACCACTCGGTGTGCGTTGTTGTTCGCGTAAAGGTGTTGGATTTGCATGGGAGCTAGATCTGAGTCTGAGATCACATTGTAGGAGCGGTTACAGAGTGCTAAGAAATGTTGTGCCTGTGAGTTGAAATGAAGTGCTATGCGAGTGAAGTTTGCCGCCGGAGGAGGGATCTATTGTGTGGAGGTTTGTGCCTGCATATTATAAATCTTATGTGTTGAGCCGAGGGTCGTGTATGATCAAAGGCTATAATGTGAATGATGGTGGGTTTGGCAATTTTCTTATGCGTCTCTGCACCCCTCTTGGACTGTTGCATGGCGCGATGCAACCACGAGGCGGACCCACTGATACAGGAATTCATGTAGTCGGTCTTCTGCTTGCAGCCCTCCTGGTGAAACAATGACGCACTGGTGGACATTAGATACTATCATAACCACGTGCATTCTGGTGTTCTTCCACAATGACTTAGCATATACACAGTACACGTGGCATCTGCCACCAGGTGGTGATGCTTGTGGAGGTGAGCACTTCCAGTGCAGGGGACAATGTCTTGCTCACGTAATTGGAAGTTTACTGCTTTTTTTTTCTTTTCTCTCTTTGGGTCAACCTCACAAAATTAGAGTTTGGGAAGGTAAACACATTGAGCATGATCAACTCAATGTAGAAGTGCAATTTGTTAGAATTGTAGTTTTAAAAATTCCAATGAGAAACAAATTAATAGTGGTGTTTATAAATGTTTTGGAATTAGAAGCATTGAGCTTAGCTAACTCAATGGAGTGGTTTTGTTAGAATTAGCTACTCTAACAAATCGCGCAGGTGAATCCAAGACAACAATTAAACCAGAAAAAGAAAGAGGATCCAAAGACAGTATGTGGTGAATAATAAGGTTGAAGTGCAGCAAATATTGATCTTGTGCAACACTGAAAATTAGGTGATGATGGACAATTAAGTTAAAGTTTGTGTGAGTTAATGTGAGTTTGTGGGATAGACTCATGATGATGATGTATTATGTGTCACATACATGTATTAGTAAGAAAGTCTAAGATGTTTTGTAGTGGTCTTTGTAAAGTATGCACCTGGTAACTCCAAGAGTTGGAGTTGTGTTGTAAGCCTTGTAAGGCATGTGTATAGCTCATGGTAATCTAAAAACCACTTTGTATTTATAGTGTCAGTATGTGGTAAGCCAAAAACCACATGTGGGAGTGAAGTGGACATGGATTCCTGTAGGCATGGTTTAGGATTAGCTGACAAAACCCTTGGCATGGTGAGGCTGAGCCAAGAAAACCCTAGGCTCGGTTAAGTTGGGTCTGTGGTGAGGCTTCGTGGCTGTGTTGAGCCTTCATGGTTGAATTGAGTGCCTTCGTGGAAGGGTTGAGCCTTCGTGGTTGTGTTAAGCCTTCATTGCTGAATTGAGTGCTTTCATGGCAGAGTTGAGCCTTGGTGGCTGAGAGCCCTTGTTGGAGTGGTTGAGGGTAATTCGATAAAACCCAGAGCATGGTTACGGGTAATCCGATAAAACCAATGATGTTGATAGAAGGGGATTTGCAGGTACATGTACTTGTATGCAATTATAATGGTTCACAGAACCATGTATGCAATTATAATGGTTGAAAGAACCATGTATGTGAAGGGCATCTTAGTACACTAGCAGTTGCAGCGGTCAGCACCCATTCATTATGGTGGATGGTTGCTCCTTTATATGGACAACAACATATCTTTTTGTTATGTTTGACCATAACTAGACTTTGCAAATTGATATCCAGACGAGTACTCATTAAGGGGGTGTATTCGAATATGTAATTCCTAACTGTCTCAGTTGTGATTCTTTCCATCTAGACGAGTTTGTTCCTATTTTGTTTCTTAGATTTGTGTGTGGTTGAGATATTCTCTCAACCAATAGATTTTGTGTCTAATGTAGTTTCTCTATCTTGAGACAACAATCTGTTGGTTGAGAGAATATCTCAACCACGCACAAATCTAGGAAACAAAATAAGAACATACTCCTCTAAATAAAAAGAATCACAACTGAGACAAGTGGTAATTACATATTTCAACACAGCCCCTTATGAGTACTTGTCTGAATATCAATCTGCAAAGTCTAGTTGTGGTCAAACATAACAAAAGAATATGTTGATGTCCATATAAGGGAGCAACCATCCATGAGAATGCATGGGTACCAACCTCTTCAACACCCAATGTACTAGGATGCCCTTCGCATACATGGTTTTGTCAACCATTATAACTGCATACATGTACCTGTACTTGAAAAGCCCCCTCCACCATCATCATCATGGGTTTTATCAGATTATCCGTAACCATGCTCTCGGTTTTATCATCAGATCACCCTCAACCATGCCAACAAAGGCTCTTAACCAACCAGGCTGAAGACAATTAACACGAATAACTTATGTAGTTTTTTATTATTAACAAAAACGATCGAATAACCTCCATGGTGCTCCCTATTGGGTAAATGCTCCTTACAAGGTGTATTATCTTTATTACTCTTGGAAGGCCATCTCAAATAATGGAACGTTGTATCGCACTACCTATTCAATAACCTCCATGGAGAATCGAAGCGGTGGTTGTTCGACTTCACACAGGCGTGCTCCACGTAATGAGCAACGAAAACTTTCAAAAATCTTTCAAAAATATTTTTTTTAGAGGACGGTTCACTGTCCCTCATCCCACAGCGGTAAATTTGGGACTAAAACGACACATATTCACTTCACATTCAATCTCGGTGGTCCATTAAAAATAAAATTAAAAAGTCAACATCGCCTCATCCAATGGGGTCAATATAGAGAAGCCTACGGCGAATTAAAAGGATCAAGGACGAGCTGTAAAATCGTCCGATGAATTTTTCGTAACATATGTCCGGAATATATGTCGTCATTTGGCGTGTCTGGATCCGAGGAAGGACGCGAGAAACCGAAGGATCGCCGTAAGATAACTGAAAATTATGAATATCCCGAGATAGATGACTGTAATTTCGAGTTCAAAGAGAGTGGAAAAGATGAAGTCATGAAGCACGCAGCATTGGTGACCAACGTAAAAATAATGCGCAAATCAGTACTTGAGGATGAGAGATTCCGTGCCCACCTGGAGTACGGAGTACCAGATCAGTCAGAGGACATTCAAGAACACATTCAAGGCGAGAAGAAATGTTTGGAGTACAGTACGTGGCCTGTGTTAAATGAAATTTAAAGGCCCTGAACTATGGTTGACCACATGCTTTAGGTGACCAAAAACGCTAGATCAACTGGCCATGGCTGACGATCTCTATAATAATGATACATCTAACCTAGGTTTTACTGGCCATGGCGGAAGATCGATATAATAATAATCAATCTAACCTTGGTTATACATTCTCTGGCGGAAGGTCTGTATCATAATTATCAATCTGACCTCAGTTTTCCTTTGGAAAAAAAAAAGCAATTTAACCCCAGTACTACTGGCTATGGCCGAAGATTTGGGTAATAGTAATCCACTTAAGCTAGGTATTACTGGCCATTCAACTTTGAGGAATTTCACTCGTATATTATTTTAGTATCCCAACTATGGAATTGATTGCTGATGAAATTATTTATATTATTAAGGTTCACGCATTAAACACTTTAATCGTATATTATTTTCAATATTTTATATGAAATTTTAAGTTACTTTTAATATAGGGAAAATTTCGTAATAAAACGAGTATAGATCTATTTTAAATAAGGATCTAATATTATCTAATTTTGTTGAGTGCAATTTTTTTAGAGTACAAAATATAATGTCTTCTTTTTAATTGTTTAAATTGTATTTTTGAAAGCTAAATAGAGTATATATAGGGTTAACTAAAAATTTTAACCATAAAATCTTTTTTTTTCTTTTCTATATATAAATATATATAAAGTTGATATCAACATAAATTAGTTAACATAGATCTTCAAATAATTTTAACATAGATCTTCAAATAATTTATATAAATCTCTTGTTGAAATATTTAGAAAAACCCTAAGATTTAAACATGTGATTAATTATTTTTACTTCTAATTAATTTACAACATACTCATTTTTTTTAATTATAGCCTACATTATTATAGCCCACATTATTTTTCTATTTAGAACATTTATTTATTTATTTATTTTGAAAGGGGTACAGACGGACGAACAAACTTACACATCCCCTCACACTGAGTTGTACAATAAGCCTCTTGGCTCAATTATTAGCCCATCACATTATTCATTGTATTTTTTTTAATTTAAAAGTGAAATAAAATATAAATCAAATAACTTAAATAAAAAAGTATTAAAAATTTGCATTCTATGGCATTTTATTACTTAATAAAATTTAAATTAAATACTATAATAATATAGATGCTATATTTTGCACCTGGGGTAGCTCAAGTGGTGATGGTCTTCACACCAAAGCGGAGATCTCAAAGATCTTGGGATCGAATCTTGTACTACCTTCCTAGGGTGAATAATGGACATGTAAAATCAAAAAATAGGAAAGACCTACCGAGCTTAACAAAAAAAATATAAATACTATATTTATTTTTCTAATATAATATATTTTCATTTTTATTATATCTTTTCATTATTTTATAAGAAAAATTCTCCATGATATATATGTCATCCTTTTATAAACATTTTATTATATATTTTTTAAATATTAAAATAACGAAATATAACATTTTAGACATATAAAATTTCTTTTCCAATATTCTAGTGCCCTTTTACAACATATATTTTCTTTAACTATATTTTACTCAACTACGTATATAAATTTTTATATTAAATAAAATGAATTTATTTTTATTAATATTCACCTCATTTTAATATTTTTTTTTTTCTCAGTAAAATTAAACTATTTCTATTGAGTAAAATATAATACAATCATGAGAGACAAGAAACCCGCAAACCGGAAATGATGAAATTATCAACCTCGGTCCCGGAGAAGGAGTGAACCAATCACAGAGCTACAACAAATAACTTGAGAGCAAAAACTGACTATTACCCCACAGGGGAAGTGACCTCAACACGGTGTTTTTTCCCTTTCTTTGAGTTGACTTTTATCCAGCCATCCTGGGGAGTGTGAGCTAAAACCGCTTGAAGACTGGAATTCTCCATCAGGGAGATCTCCTTATCTGATTCAGAAGAGGAGGTCTCATGGACACGTTTCTAGGAGAATGTTGTGACAGTGTTGTGCGCAGTTGTATCTGTGACCGGATCCATCGTCTGAGGTGCCTGGTCCGGTTCTGAATCACTGTCCTCATCTTCCGAGCTTGAGGACTCCGAGCTCACTGCTGGCGGCGGAGAACAAGGGGTCCAACGCTTGGGTTTGGACTTTGCAGAGTTGCCCTTTTTCGATTTTGCTGGCAGCGATGGGCAGGAATTCTGCAGGTGCCCTGTTAGGTGACAGTGGCGGCAGCGGAAGGCGGTGTTTTCGTAATCCAGGTTCTGGGTCCAGACAGAGTCATTGATCTTGAGATTGATTTGCTCTG
Source organism: Pinus tabuliformis (assembly GCA_031772625.1). Lineage (NCBI taxonomy): Eukaryota > Viridiplantae > Streptophyta > Pinopsida > Pinales > Pinaceae > Pinus > Pinus tabuliformis. Next base: position 1,288,263,693 of record CM062811.1, on the reverse strand, counting down.
GCAGTCCCTTGCTTAGATCTAGCTCCACACATATTCTAGCATATGTGTAGAGACCTTGTTGTTCCCGCCTGTAATCTCCCATTAAAAAGTTGCCCAAGGTGTTGCCTATGCTCCTATAGACTGCTGTATGCCACAGGTGAACTGGAAAGTTTGGGAGTCTGATCCAGACAGGGGCTTTGGTAATGACTGCAGAAGCTGGGTCAAAATCTGAGAACCATGGAGTTATGAAGAGTCCTGCTGAACCCATGAACCAAGGACCTTCTTCTAAGGCCTTTTCATAGTGCTTGAGACTGTCGAACAGAACTATAAAATATCCTTTTGCGCAGAAGCAGACCTTGCAATGGTGAGTCCAGTTGTCATTGATCCAGTCGTAAAGGTCCTTAGAGCGAGGCCAAAGCCCATTGAATCTGCAAATGATGGCCCTCTCAGCAAATCTTTGAATGTCATCTGCAAGGTCAGGGTGGGAGATCTCAACAGAGGGGACCTCCTCTAGCTTGTCAACCAGAAAAGGCTTAGGTTTGGGAGGTTCAGGGGATTTGGGTATCTCAGAGCGAACTGCAGCTTTGTAGGAGAAGGGAGGAGCAGAAGAAGATTGACCTGCAGCGCCACCTCTCAAACGAAGGGAAAACACTAAAGAGCTATTATTTTTTATGCTGTAAGAAGAGAGAGGAAGAATATCTTCGAGTTGTTTACCTTGAAATATAAGTCTCTGTAGGGCAGAGGGGATCCCGAATCGACGTTCCAGATTTACTTTGAGATTCTGCACCAGATCTGAAGGGTGTACCCATTGCAGAGTGGTTTTGCCTGAGATCTGTGTGATTTGAATCTGAAAGGGGGCAGAGAGCCCAACCTGTGCCTGTTTCTTTTCTTTTTTTTCCTTCACAGCACCATCTTCTGCAGGACCGAGTAGGGGTTGGACGGCATCTGAACACTGCCTCTCACGAGGGTTTCTCAAAGCCTCTCCAGAAGATCTATTATGTGCGTGGCGTGAGTTCAGGCCTCTCCATGAGCCCAAATCTTGGTGATGCCTTTTGTCAAACGCTTGCCGCACATCCTCCCATCTCCCTAACCAAACCAAGTGGTCGTAGAGATTTTCAATGGGGCCCTTCCCGGTCACAATTGCCTGCACGAAGAAGCCGAACATGGAGAACATGGCCAGCCGCCCGTTCTTAATCTCTTTCACCTTCAGCTCCGCGAACGCCTCCGGGTCGTCGGCCAGCCCCAGTGGGTCGAAGGCTCCCCCTGGGTACAGAGGGTCCAACTCCTCACCAAGGGGTCCTCCCCCAACTCTGTATCCCTCAATCAATCCCATGAGCACAACCTGTAACGCCCAGATGGCTAGAATGCTCTGCGCATGGATCAGGTTAGGGTTCCCCAGGTAGTCGAGGCCTCCCTCTGAGAATATCTGCGCCCCGGCCTTGAACCACACGGCTTCCCCAAATTTCACACCGGTTTTGGCCAACAGCTCCGGGAAAACGCAGCCCAGCGCCCCCAACATGGCCCATCTGCAGTGGATCACCTCCAGCTCTCTGTTTTTGGCGAAGGTCTCTGGATCGGCAGAGAGCCCGGCCGTGTCCCACCCGTAGTCGCCTGGAAATTCTCCGGTGAGATACGATGGCGTCTGTTCCGAGAAGGGGCCTAGGAACTTGGGGCGGTCAGGTCCATACCATATGCTCTCAGGGGCGCTCCTGACGGTTCTTCGCAAGGTGATTCAAGCCTGCGACATGCCCACCTTCTTGACAAGCTCATTCTGCTGCGGCCTCAGGAGGGTCTGGCCTGCGAAGCTTGAGCTCTGGATGGCTGAAGCTGTTGCCATGGTGAGCCCTAAGACGAGAGTAATGTTGCTTGTCCTTCACCTCATTTTAATATTAAACATTTAAAAAATATTTATTTATTTAAAGAATTAAAAGTACATTATATTTCCAAATAGTATTTTTTTCAAACTATATATTCCTTTTTTTCTTGGTATTTATTATTATTATTATTATTTATTTTTAAGGTCATGATCAAGCCAGAGATTAAATATTTGTATGAGACCCCCTTGTTTGTGGGACAAGGGACCCACCTCCGCGCAACAATTTGACTGCTAAGTAAGTCTACGAAGGCATACATACTCTACTCCCCTTCGTTTTGAACCTGTGACCTCTTAGGTGGAAACACATGCTCTTAACCATTAGGCCCACGCAGGACTACTACCATGTCATATTATTACAATATTTCTATAGTTTTGTTCCAGCAATATAAATTCATTTTAATTCTAAATCTAACAAATATAGAGAGGTATCATAATCTATCTAGATGTAAATTTCTTTTTCAATGCAAAATGAAAGTTTGTAGGTTGAAATATATAATTCATCTCGACTCTTGGTATATAGGAATTGCTATCATAAGAGTTAGTCAAATAGACAACTAAAATTCATAACGAGGAGGACAAATTATAATGGAAATATTGTCATTCTAGCAACATAAAAGAGGTTTGCATGTTCCTATTAACCAACAATTGTAGCAAATAGCATAGACTATAAGCCATTAAGAAACTGCCCAAAATCACATTGTTCCTTTGGTTACTTCTATCGAACAAAACTTTCACATGGGACAAACTTCACAAGAGAGGCTTCCACACCCCTCAATATGCTAGCTCTGCCTCTCCAGTGTAGAGGATGCCACACACCTCTTCATTAATTGCAAATTTTCCTCCATCCTATGGCATTAACTAACGGCAATCTTCTGACAACCATCATTCTAAAATTTCCATTATCATAGATCCTAGCAGCTAATCCTTGGCTTCATTCTCTGGGACATATGGAAAGAAAGGAATAAATGTATCTTCAATAATACTTCCTTCATGAGCAACTTCACCTAGCAGGTCATTCTTAGCAAGTGGAAATAAACTATCCACCTCAATTCTTGGTCCACTCAAGACTGGGAATATAGCCCCTAGGAACAATATATCATGTTTGATCTAGGACTTTCTCCCTCCTCTTCTCCCCCTACTATTTCCAATCCTCCTACCTAACCTTCTAGTATAACAAGCCAGTTGCCTTCTCTTGTGTGTTTCATCAAATTAAATTTTGATGGTGCCTCAAAAGGCAACCCTAGGTTGGAATGTTATGGGGGTCTTTTTAAAAATTCGAAGGGTTAAATCTTGCATATTTATGAAGGAGAAATCAGGCATAATACGAACAACATGGAAAAACTATGGGCCCTGCAGCAAGGAATTATAATATCCATTCGAAATAGGTGTAAAAATCTTATCGTTGAGACAGAATCGCAACTTATAATATCTATTTTTCAGAAAATACAATGTGGCCCCAATCCATCCAAAGTCTTTCACACTTAACGTATGACAACCAAAATTGTAAAAGTTGCATCCTTTCTGTTGTGCATTCATGCTCCCTTGCTAACTCATGTTCGGCATGAGGGAAATAAATTCACAAATATGCTTTCAAACTTTACTCTCAAGATTGGGGATACATGTCTTGACTTACCTTGGGATCACAACATCCCTCCTCTCCTCCAATCAACCTGCAAACTCCATGCCCACTGTTATCACTCAGGTTTTTTCCTTAGAAGTTATCAAAGAAGGAATAGTCCGAGGTAACCACAAACCTAATCTTTTAGACTCGGGTTCTAGCCAATCTGAGTCCAAAGAGGGTTCTCTCTTTATAATTTAACTTTATTTTGGGTAAGATTTCATGCTAGTTCTTAGTGCTCATGATTGTTTTGTTTTTATTGGGTGGTGGAATTAAGAAAACGGATGGGCAGAGAAAGTATTCAGACCATTGGGCTATGGAGTCAATCAAGAGTGGTTGAACTAGATCTGATCAATCACTAAGGTAAGAGTTCACATGGCAAGCTAGCACAACAAAAGCAAATCTACAGATTCAATTAGATGAATTAGTCCTAACCAGGGCAAAGCGCAATGAAGGATCCTTAACCGGGATTAAGATGAAGAAAGGAAGGATGATCAGTAGCAAAGGGCACTGAAGAATCATTTTCTATGGACCAAAAGGGGGAAAACTATGGAAGTAAGGGAGCAGTTAAACATAGAGCATTTAAGCTAATTCTGAGATATCATTCCTTATTTACTTTTAAGATTTCGTAGGAGACACATATTAATATTTATAACATGAAGAGAAAACAATATTTAAACATGAAGAGATAATACTTATTTGTTCCAACTGTGCACAAGAATCCAGTGAAATGTCCTCAACTTTATTTCATATCGAGCAAAACCAGTCCAATCTTGAATACAAAAGCTCCTTGGCTCAATATAAAATTTCTACAAAAATGTATTTTAATCCACCATAATTACTTGAATTTGTGAAGTATTTATACAAAATATGTTACAAAATATCTCATAACAAGATGAGAATTATTTTAGGAAACCAAAAATATCTTCAACACGAAGATAGAGACAGATGGAGAACTGCCTTCTTGCTGTCCCTTTTATTATGACTGTGCTGGTTGTTGCAATTCGGATTTGGCTCTTTCAGTTGCTTGATACTTATGTGCTGGATTCACTTTGTGTCTTCTACCTACTGATACTCTTTACCTGTTTTTCTTTGACTCTGTCTTACCTGTTTTACCTGGCAGTCATGTTTTACCATATAGATTTACTGCAATGACTTTATAGTAAATCTGTTAGTTTTGTCCACCATTCACTGTCAGGTAATTTCATCCTTATCATTTTTCTGTATATCTCATCAGCTTCTGTATACTTAGCAAAATTTGGTCTGCTGGTAAACAAGTGCTTGACCTCATGCTCTATGAAAAATAGATTTTCCAGACTATCATATAATACCTTCCCAGTGGGCAGAGCTTTTACTCCTGAGGTACTAGCTTGGCTACTGGACAATTTGTTTAATCTTTCAACATAATCATCTTGGGTCATCAGCTTGTCATTTATTACCATAGGACTGGGAAGTCCTTTTTCTCTTAAAATACCATACTTTGTCATAAAACTATCAATATCAGCTTGGATGCTCTGGCACCTTTTCTCCAGATTGAGCATCAGGTTCCTTTTGGTGAGGACCTTCTTTATTTCTATGATGGTTGTTGTTTTGTCTTCTATTTCTAGTTCATCAAGCTGGTACCTGTTTCTACTATTCAAAAATGTTATCAATTGGTTGGCCTCTTCAGGCATATCTCCCAATTCTTCCCTTGTCTTGTGGACTGCTTCTGTAGCCACTTTTACTAGTTCAGTTTGTTCAAAAATTACCTGAATAGATGGCCAAACATCATTGATGGAATCAATGATGTTGGCCCAAAGAATTTCCTTCATATCTCCAAGTGGTTCTTGCAATGTTAAGTCCTTTTCAAGGACTTTTATTCTTTCTCCCATTCTTTGATTTTTCTGAACTTCTTCCTTCTACTGTATCTATGCAAGTTTGCAATCAGTTTCCAAACTTGAAACTTTTTCTCTAAGCTTTTTAAGCTTAGTAGCCTAGATGCTCATTTCCTCCATGGCTTTAACCAATTTGGCTATCTTTTCTATGGATGTCCTTCTGCTTGTAGATGCCCCTGTGCCTACTGATGTACCTGTAACTAGCAAAGTTGTAGCTGGTGGAATTGTGGGTGCTAAGGTAGCAGCCAATGTGGAGGGTACTGCTGTAGAGACTGTAGGAATTACAGTCTGAGGAGTGGTGGCCAACTCACTCTGCTTAGATTGTATTAAGTTATCTAGCTCTTTCTCTGTCTCTTTTAATTGTTCATTCAGCTTAAGGACTAAGTCCATAAGCTCTTCCTCCTTCTGAGTTTCCAACACTTCAACTGTCTAAGGATGATGTAGAAGGGGAATTTTGAGTTGCTTCTTTAGTGCAGCTATGTCATCGTTTTTCTTCTTAATAAGTTTTTCTGCAGCTTTCACATCCTTGGGATCATGTCCTAGTTCTATGACCAAGTCCTCTAAGGACTTTATTCTGGTATCCTTGGCCTGTGAAGAGGCCTTCTCTAACTAGAATTGCGTTGATATATTATTCAATGAATTCTAGAGTTGGTGGGTTGTAATTTCCTTGTTGGTCAAGGTGGAGTAGACCATTTCCCTAGTCTGCTTATGTAGTTCTATTTGGTCAATAGGATGGATATCCTTTGCCAATACTTCAAAGTCTATTTTCAGATAATCTGCAATTGACCTGGGTTGCTGTGTAGTTGGCTTCAAGAAACTCATCTGCATCTTACCTTCCTTTATGTCAAAGGCTGACATTAGCCTTGTTTGATTTGTTGGAGCCATTTTAAGGTAGTGTGCATAACTTTGGGCCTTTAATCTTTCATTCCTGGCCTTGATTTCTTTGTATTTCTCTTTTATGTCCTGGCTCTGGCCACTTGGAGCTCTAAAGGAGGATACTTCCACGCTCTATTGTCTCTCTAGCATTTGAGCTTGTGAAGTGGAAGGTTCTTGTGTACCTCCAAAGGGTGTGGTCTGCCTGCTTTCTGTTCTTCCTGTACCTGTAGTTCCAGTTGTCTCCTCAGTATACTCCTGTTCTGAAAATGGATTCAACCTTTTCCTCTTGACATAAGTTTCGGAAACATGTCTGCTAGAAGGAGTAGCCTCCTCTCTATCACTTTTAAGATTACTCTCCTCATTTAGAGTCTGTAAAATAGGAGGATTTCTCATGATTTTTTCTAGCTGAGCAAGCTCTACTGATATTTTTTGGGTATTCTGATTCCTCTGATTGCTCTGATGGTCCTTCTTCTGCTATTTTCCCACTATGTCCCTGTGATTGCCTCTAAGATTGAGTTTCTCCTCGCACTTGTACAAATGAATCCTCATCAAGTCTTCTATCTAAATCAATCAATACATTATTGACAACAGTTTCTGTGCTATCCCGATCTACCAAAGTGTTTTCCACCCATTCAAGCTAATTTGCATACTGTTCAATTTTAGGGATTCTATGGTGGATATAAGGAGATAATTTATTCTTTTGTCTCCTATTGCAAATGAACTCTAAAGGGTCATAATTCCAGATAAAAATTTGTTTCAGTTTCAGCCTTTGGAGGATTAATTCTGCTTCCTTTCCTGCTTCCCTACTGTTACATATGAAAGGGCCAAGCTGATCTTTTATCCTAAGTTGAGCTTTCTTCTTGGCCTTCACAAAATTCACCTCATCTAAATTGATCATTTTCATGTAGTACTCTAGGGCAAACAATCTCATAGGGAGGTATCTAGGCAGTTGTAGGGAGCTAACTCACATCCATATATTCTGATTTCAGTGTGGTTTTGGTACAAGTACCAATCCCCCACTCTACACTGTTTTGACAACTTAAGGACCCTCCTGATATCTACACTGGTTCTGGGGGGAGGGCTTCCTAATAGCATAGTTGTCACTGGGTGCATAAAGAGATCTATGAAATCAGTATAAGAATATTAAGAGTCATATTGGTGGATTAATGAAGTCCAGAAGACCACTGATCTAGGGTTGCCTTTGGTATCAAGCTTTTGGAGGGTGATTGGAAATTATCAGCTTGATAATACAAGAACAGATGATATAAAAATGAAGAATATTTAAACACTCTTTCATTATCCATCCTCATGAATTGATCATGCATATTATCAGCAATGAAGTTAGCATAGTCAAACATGATGGCTAGGGGCTTCCCAGGAGAGTAGATGGACATAAAGGCTATAATGATTTCATCAACAAATTCACTTGTAGTCTAGCCTAATACACTGGATATCATGTCTATGATGTCTCAGCCAAGATCAGAGAATATAGTCCACATGTAAGGGGGAGAGTCCTTTGGAGTGTATTTTTCTTCCCTGATGAAGGTCTGGAATAACCTAGCAAGTTTGATTGATGTGAGTGTAGTGAATCTATTTAGCAAATCTCCAACAGAAAGAGGAGTTAGGTTTTGGCCTGGTTGTAATTGCAGCATTTCATTTATGGACTCAGCAGTGATGGTAAATAATACGGAATGATCAGTGGTCATTGTTAGCTCTGCTATAAACTTCACTGCTTAAAGGGTCGAATTCAGGGCTGGTGGTTGGTTTGTGCCGAGAAAGGTGTTGGCAGTGGTCTTTTCTTCCTTCCTCCTTCATTTCTTTTACAATCCCAGAATCCTTGTTATCTCTGTTTCTCCATAAAACTCTTTCACTTTCATTTAAAGTGCCTAAACCCTTCTTTTCCCTGTTCCTGAGCGTTTTTCCTTAAACAACTATAAACCTCGATCACCGATTTAAACCCTGTTTAAACCCATTCTATGTTTAATCCCTGGGTGCTAAAGTAATAACACATATGACCGCGTGCCTTAACCATTTATTCATCATAGTTTAACCGTGGCCATTGATCATCGAGATCCAACGGTCATAACCCATTTTCCTGCGTCTGTTAAACATCATGCGCTTTCCTTATCATCTGACCGTCCACTGCCAGATCAACGGTGGACGCTTCCCCCGATCGCGCGACTTGCGTGCGCGTTAACCCGCGGGGGCGGTGGTTTCCCGCTGCCAGGTGTCATAAATCTATTGGATCACACACTATTATATGGAAACCGCCCGGCACAGAAAGCGGTGCGGGGAAAACTGCCCACCCGCAAAACCGCCTGTCCTGTATGTCCTCCCGCATGTTAATGTTTGCACACCTCCCGCTTGCAATCAACGTCGGATCTGGTGCGTCGAGATCCAATGGCCCTTGTTGCTCCCGCGCATATGTCTCCTGATAGCTCCTTCTAACGCAATCTCCGTCATCCGATTGTTTAATCAAATGGATAATGTTTATTCTCGCACTGTGCATGCCTCCGCCATACTTTCTTTACGCCTTTAACCTGTTTTGTGCTCCCGAAGGAGGAAGAAGGCTGGATCCAGTACTTTGTGCCATTACTCCTCACCAACTGCATTTAAAGAAGAAAATGGCCGAAGGATAAACAGGACAACCTCAAGTAGTTAACACAGTTATTAGCTTGCATTAGTTAGTACTTCACCTGCTCAGGAAGGACAGCAGAATATCTAGAAAGGCCGATTTTGTCCATTAAAACATTCAAAATTGCAGTAGAGGCCCATTTCATATTGTAAATGTGGTTGGTGGTCCATTATGACCCCTCCATGCATAGGTTAGCAGAGAAATTTTGGAAACAAACTCCATATATACCGACAAACAAAATGTAATAGGTTTATGAATGTTATTTTGTTGTAAGCTTCAACTTCTGGAGACTGTAACTACTATGACACCTGCAATGTCTAGTCTTCATTTTTAGCTAATGCAAGCTTCTTTTGCTGTTAATTGCCCACTTTCCACTTCTTCTTCTTTGTTCCAGGTTGTTCCTGTTATGCATTTATTCATGAGCTGTAGATGTTTAGCATTAGAGGGGCTGTCATCCCACCTCTATGTTAGAATTTAGCTGTATCATTGAATTTGTATGCAGGCTTCTGTTGTCTTAATGCTAGAAAGATGTCATCCTGTCTGTGTACTAGGAAACAGATTTACAGACCTTTTAACTGGTTGCAGCCGACCATCACACGGTCCTGTGCATCTGTTGTTGTGGTCAGTCTTCTCCATCATCACATTCTCCTTAAACTGTGAGTAATTGGTGGTCTAAAGCCTTGTAGTCTGGGGGTGTTCACCCATGTTTGGGGTCAAGCATAGTAGAAGTGGTTATCTGACTTGAATATACAACATTTCTTTCATTCATCCACCATTTTTCTAACTTTTTGTTGAGTTTGTAATGTTCCTGAGCATCTCTGATATACAACCTAGGAGAGTTTCTGGGGGTGATAACATTAATTGGCGCCATTGCCAGGGAGAGGAGAATTGAAGCTCAGCTTCCCTCGGAGAATGACACAGCTTCAAGCTTTGATGATAGACAAGGTTTGAACACAGTTTTTGGTTGTAATCATCTATCTGGTGACTCCACTGGTGGAAGACCAAGCTTTGGCGACTCCACATTGAAGTTCTGGTGGGGTTGGTGAGGTATGTTTAGAGATATCTTTAGAAATCATCAACTGAACCAGTGCCTGATCCTGAGAAGATCGTTAAGTAGAAGAAAAGTTCATAGTAAGGAGCATCAGGATCAGGTAAGCCTTGGAATTTTTATGTGTCTCTGCTAGTGTAGAAATACCTTCAGAGATTCATACAGCTCCTTGTTATTCATTTCCCTTTCGAACCTCAGTTGAAAGAAGCATCCATGCTATTCATCATATTCCTCTATTTCTGTCATTCTTTTCATTGATTCATTCCACTCAGTCCACCAGTATCCCTTTCGTATAACTCAGTCATGGCAGGCCAGCAAGCCCTCACAAAGATAGAACGAATAGTTGTTGCTAGGTATAGACCCTTAGTCTTGCCTACCCCTTTGAATGCCATGCCTGCAGGTGATTATCAAGAATTTATGCCAAAGTTTACTGGTAAAGGAGGAGCATCAGCTGAAGAGAACCTCAAATATTTTTATAACTATGATGATAACTTGGATATCAATGAAGAGGATGTCTGGATGAGTGTTTTTGTCGAAAGCCTAGAGGGAGAAGCTAGAAAATGGTTTAGAGAATTACCCCCTAGGTTTGTTGTAGACATTGAGGCCCTAGATGATGTATGTTTAAAGCATTGGGGGAATAATAAAGATCTGCTCTTTTCTCATGATGAATTTGGGAACTTACAGAGAGAAGATGGTGAGCTGTTGTCTAAATTTAACATCACATTAAATCATATGTACAACAGACTGCCAGCTGAAGTAATACCTACTCTTGCTTTTGTCATGCTCACTTATTCTAATGCCTTTGATTCTCAATTCCGCCTGTTGTTAAGAGAAAGAAGATGCACTTCTTTGGTTGATATGCAAACTGCAGCCTTTGAAGTAGAAGCAAACATCATTGTTGTAGATAGACTTGAAGGTGATGCCGAGAGGAGAAGTCAGGGATTTGAATTCTCATCATCCTATAAGCCTGAGATCGATTAATTAGATAGCATGATTGAGTTTTTGGCCTCTGAAGTTTCCAAACTAAAGACCGAGCAGTATTTTGAGGAAGCAGGAGCTCCTTGTTCCTTTTCTCTTCCAACTCCAAATCCACATAGAGGAGCAAATGAGCATTTGTAGATTTTGCAAAGAAATGAAGTTACAAATGAAGATAAAGGGGTGAAGACCCTTTTACAGAATATAGTCATGGAAGAAGAGCAGCCTGAAAATGAGAAGGAGGTCCATGGTTTGGAAGGTGCTCCTTCCCTAACCAGAGCTACATATGAAAAAGCACTATCAAGAGGCATTGCTGGTCAGTTTGTTTTAGCTGCAGAACAACAAGCTTATTAGCAGCAGCAATCAGAAAAAGGCACCTTCATCCTCCAAGAATCTATGCTCAATGCTACCTCACCTTCACATGGCTATGCAGATCTGCAAATTTACTAGCCTACTATGGTCCCTAGCCCAGTGATAAAGAAGGGAGAACAAAGCTCTCCATCATCTTATGTTCCTCTGTCTGATCAAATGACAATCCCTCACAGTTGCCCCTTGAACACTGAGGCAGGAAATAGCTCCATTCTCAAGGCTGAGACTGATCACCTCAGTTTTGATTTTCTGAAACCTGCTCAGGTGGCCTCCACACAGCTTGAAAGGGTAGCTTATCAGATGACAGAGGAAGAGAATGTACAGTTTTGGGACTCCTCCTTGGATGAGGATTGTTCAAAGAAAGATTCAGGAGTAGATAATGTTTCTGTGTCCCCTACACATGAACATATTGGTGCACCATTCATATTAATTGTGCAGGCCACAGATGATAAAGATAAGTACACAGCAGCAATGATTATTCAGCAGGTGTACAAAGGCTCCCATGAAGAACGTTCAAGGAGGAAAATACACAGAAGGGAGATGAAATTTGATCCATATTTACCGATTAAGCTCAAATGTCCTAAACTTTTTGAGGTAAAGGATCAAATTAATCCTTTTTTGTAGCTCTATGATGAAGGGGGCGAGAGTAGGAGAAACAATTTTGGTGGCCTATCAGTTGGCCAATTTTTGAGTAATTGTGTTGATTATCAGCATGTTCTTTTACAAGTTTCTATTGTAGTCTTAGTTGACTCCATGCCCAATGGATACTAGGCACAGTTTTTAAAGCTGAGTTTTGTATGAAGGCATTGGTCTACAGGTTCTTGAGACCTCACAGGGAGGATCTCATCCCCAGAAGGAGCCAGTGTTAGCTCTGCTATAAACTTCACTGCTTAAAGGGTCGAATTCAGGATTGGTGGTTGGTTTGTGCCGAGAAAGGTGTTGGCAGTGGTCTTTTCTTCCTTCCTCCTTCATTTATTTTACACTCCCATAATCCTTGTTATCTCTGCTTCTCCATAAAACTCTTTCACTTTCTTTTAAAGTGCCTAAACCCTTCTTTTCCCTGTTCCTAGGCGTTTTTGTTTAAACAACTATAAACCCCAACCACCCATTTAAACCTTGTTTAAACCCATTCTGTGTTTAATCCCTAGGTGCTAAAGTCATAACACATATGACCGCGCAACTTAACCATATATTCCTCATCGTTTAACCGTAGCCGTTGATCATCATGATCCAATGGTCATAACCCTTTTTCCCATGTCTGTTAAACATCACGTGCTTTCCTTATCATCTGACCATCCATCGCCAGATAAACGGTGGACGCTTCCCCCAATCGGGTGACTTGTGCACGCGTTAACCTGAGGGGCCATGGTTTACCATTGCTAGGTGTCATAAATTTTTTGGATCGCACGCTATTATATGGAAACCACCCGGCGCAGAAAGCAGTGTGGGGAAAACCGCCCGCCCGCAAAACTGCCCATCCTGTACATCCTCCCGCATGTTAATGTTCGCGCACATCCCGCTTGTGATCACTGTCGGATCTGGCGCATCCAGATCTGACGGCCCTTGTTGCTCCCGCGCATATGTCTCCTGATAGCTCCTTCTAATGCTATCCCCACCGTCTGATTGTTTAATCTAACAGCTAATGTTTATTCCACCCTGTGCATGCCTCTGTCATACTATATTTACACCTTTAACCTGTTTCATGCTCCCGAAGGACGAAGAAGGCTAGATCCGACACTTTGCGCCATTACGCCTCACCAACTGCATTTAAAGAAGAAAATGGCTGAAGGACAAACATGAGAACCTTGAGCAGTTAACACAGTTATTAGCTTGCATCAGTTAGTACTTCACCTGCTGAGGAAGGACAACAAAATATCTAGAAAGGCTGATTTTGTCCATTAAAACATTCAGAATTGCAGCAGAGGCCCATTTCAGATTGTAAATGTGGTGGGTGGTCCATTATGACCCCTCCATGCATAGGTTAGCAGAGAAATTTTGTAAAAGAACTCCATATATACCCACAGACAGAATGTAATAGGTTGATGAATTTTATTTTGTTGTAAGCTACAACTTTTGGAGACTGTAACTACTGTGACACCCGTAGTGTTTGGTCTTCATTTTCAGCTAATGCAATATTCTTTTACTATTAATTGCTCACTTTCCACTTCCTCTTCTTTGTTCCAGGTTGTGCCTGTTATGCATTTATTCATGAGCTGTAGATGTTTAGCATTAGAGGGGCTGTCATCCCACCTCTATGTTAGAATTTAGCTGTATCATTGAATTTGTATGCAGGTTTCTGTTGTCTTAATTCCAGAGAGAGTCATCATGTCTGTGTATTAGGAAATAGATTTACATACCTTTTAACTGGTTGCAGCTAGCCATCACACAGTCCTGTGCATCTGCTGGTGTGGTCAGTCTTCTCCATCATCACATTCTCCTTAAACTGTGAGTAATTTGTGGTCTAAAGCATTGTAGTCTAGGGGTGTTCACCCATGTCTGGGGTCAAGCATAGTAGAAGTGGTTATCTAACTTGAATATACAACATTTCTTTCATTCATCCACTATTTTCCAACTTTTTGTTGAGTTTGTAATGTTCCCGAGCATCTCTGATATACAACCTAGGAGAGTTTCTTGGGGTGATAACAGTCATGACTGCCCTTTGGCTAGGATTTTAGTTCATATAGCAGTAATGGATAGTCTTTGGGAAGATATGAACTCGGGGGAACTGGTACTTGGGTAAACCTAATTCCCAAAGTCTAATGTAGTCTACACAGTTCAGGTGCTCATCTATGTACCTACAGTATAGTTTCAAAGGGGATTCTTGGACAGAGGTATCTTTAATCTGAAAATATTTATCTGCTAGTGGGAGATGGTCTAAATCCCTGTGAGGAGTAGAAATGGGCATGACATTCAATGCAATTGGGGCATCCATCCTTGGTTCTTGTGGATTCAAGACAGGGGTGAAGGGCTTTCAGTGAAATTGGGAAAAACTGGTCTAATTCAAGGTATTTTGGAGTCACCAGGCAACTTATCTTACTAAATTACTTAGTAATTTGAAGCAATTTAGTTCAGGTTTGGGAATAAAATAGGGTTTCCAAGAAAATTTGGGTAAATACCTGGTTTTATCTTTTGAACGGAGTAATGGCGACTGTGCATTGTTTGAAGGAAGTGCACGAGACTGCAAGGTGGTTTGGAGTTTCAACAGCTTCAGTAAATTGGCAGTTGGACATAGGTTGACGGTTGCATGTACTCTAGTGCTTGCATGGAGGTTTGAGTGGTATTTTTCACAATAAAACAAAAAACAATGAGTTTTTTAGTTTTATTCGTAAAGTCAATCATTTTGGCAGGTACACTGGGAAAAGGACACTTGGCATTAAGCGGGGAATGTGACATTTTGTCATTTAGTGGGAGGTGGTAATCGGGATCGTATCGCACCACTTTTTGGATAGAGTGGTTTTGGGGGGAGGCCGCTTGATGCCATTCATCGGGCGCCACGTAGTATCGGGGTGAATAGTAAAACCACTCATATCGGGCAGGTAAAGGTCAGCCTGTAGAGGCCACCCAATATGAGCATCGACCGTTCGATAAAAAGGGGTCAGATCGCACAATGATTGGGGCAATGATTTGATATGACGTTTAACGGAGGGGCCCAATGGGGTTTAATACACGGAGGGATTAATTAATTGCGTATTAGGGAGGGTTAATGACGTCGGGAGTGATTTCATTGGCAGGGACAGATTATTAATTAATCACTGATTGATTAATTAATCTCTTTTATTCGGTGGTGGGTCATGGTTATTAATTAGTCACTGATCGACTTAATTAATCCCTTAATTATTCACTAATAGAGTTTATGTTTCAAACCTTCGGGGACGGGATATTAACATAGGGGTTTAATAAAATATAAGGGAAAGGGGTGTTTTTGGGATTTAATATATATAATTAAAATTAGGAGTTAATATGAATGAAAGCAGAAAAACGAAGCGCGCTAAGTACAATGTTTTTGAAATTTATTTACTTTTCACATAAAACATTATAACTTAGGCTAAATGTGCATTTGTGGGTTTTTGTGGAAAAGGGGTTTGCTTGGGGGTGATTATTTTCCCTAGGAAAATGGTGCTTTTACCTTAGGAAAACGGAATTTTTTAGAGGAAATTATGGAAGAGGTGAATGCTTATAAGGGGTCTTTTAGTACATAGGACCTATAAGTTATTGGGCCAAGGGTCCGGTCCCTCTAGAAGTCAGAGAAATGCTCTGAGCCCCTTTAACTTAAGGTTTTAGGTACTTTAAAACTTTATTTGGAAATTAGTTAAGTGAGAAATGAAATGAATGAGGGGAGTTAACCAATTGGCTTTGTGTACTTTGGTAAATGCTCAATTATCATCCATACTTTAGAAATTTGATGATGAGGGTAAATGATATGATCTTATCTAATCATTCATCCAACTACTTACCCATCTACTCATCCTACCATTTTTTCTACTCTTTATTAGGGTGCACTTAAGCTGGAAAACCCTTATCAAAACATTTTTCTTTTCTTTTTACAAATGTAATCTATCTAAGTCTAACCTTATTACATCCAAGGGCTCAGATTAAACAATTGAGCTCCTTTTATTTACTCTACCTATCTACTTATTTGCCAAGATTAAACAGTTTGGTCAGATTTTATTCTCTATCTATAAACATGAAATTCAAAACATGGAATAACCAAGATTAAACATAATGATATCCATGGATTGTGGCAAAGGTAACAAGCTGCACACAATATTTTTATTCTACATCAAAAGTAAATGGTAGTGGCATTTTGACTTGCACACTTTCATGGTCTTTTTCTTTATTGGGGTTCATTTTTTCATCTTTTTTGACCTTTTTCTTCTTTTTGTCCTTTGATTTTTCTTTTAGGACATACCCTCTTTACATTTTTAATTTTTTTCAATTTTTCAAATATGGAAAACATTTGCAGGAAGCAAAGGCATGTACATATTATAGATTTGACCTCAGCTATTCAAAAATTATGACTCCTATTAGTATAGGAACATAACAACCACCATGACCTCTCCCCCATTGCAAATACAAAGGCGTGGATCTCCGAACAACTCACTCAGTAAAATGTATGTGTTATATGTCATTTTGTCACATCATTTAATAGCGTGAAAATCAAATCAATCAAGATGTAATGAAATTTTGCATTCATGCCCTGCAAAGCTGAGAACACTCTCTCTCCAAAAATTCCAAGGATTCTAGGTTAAACAACTCAAAAACCTAATTTTTAGACCCATCACACTTTCCTTTTGAGAAACTTGCACTATTGCAGGTTATACAACTGAGCAACTACAATAACCAGTGCATGTTGCCTTTGTTGCAAGTGAGACAACCTCTAGAATTCAGTAAAAAATAAAATAATTTTGAATTTTCTCTTTCTAGGAGTTTCCAAGGTGGTTTTAACCATTTACTATTGATTGAAATCTCTAACTCCTACTCTTAAGGTCTTATCTCTTATCCCTAGAGCTTATCCTCCCTCATAAGTGGATCTAAGTCCTAGATTGGTGAATTCCAAACCACCCCATTTAATCCACAAATTTATTGCCTCCCATGGAATTTGGTTTAGCTTTTAGACACTCTTATATATTCCCTCATGCTATTACTTTGTGCCTAAGGATCCATTATCCATCCATGCACTTGAGTTGTGATTGAAGGCTTGCTTTATGACAAAATAAGAAGAATATAGTTGGGAGACATTTACAAGGTCAAGATCTGTAAAGGGTTATAACTTCTCCTACATTCATTAATACAAACATTGCTTTGTTTTCTTATACCTATGTCTTTTTGATGCATATGTATTACAATTCCTTCATGACTACATTCATTAATACAAAAAGTGTTTTTTTTCCTATGCCTATGTCTTTTTGAAACATATGTATTACAATGCCTTCTTGACTCATTGTTTAGAGATGTTAGTACATGGTATTTGTATGTTGTGGTTCTCTTGCTCATTTTAGTCATTTTTTAGGTTTCATTTATGGTATTTGTTGTTGGAAAATTTTGAGTACTACTGAGAAGGGGGGGTGAACCAGTGGTGTGATCTATGTATAATTTTTATCAATTTAAACTTCAATTACAGAATCACACATATGTTAGCAATAACTCATTAAACAAATTCATCACATTAGGAAACTTAAAACCATAAGAAACAATATAAACAATAAACAATGCACACACTCACATCAACACACTTAACACACAAGCTTTTTGGTCGAAACCCTTCTCGGAGAAAAATCACCCTTATTGTTGCATCTTTGCTCTAAATTTCTATTATGTCAAGAAATGTGTCTTTTACATAGATTTTTTATTCCCATCAGCATGCAAATTCGACCTCATGTACAATTTCCAACATCGATTGGCTAGGATAATCGTTACTACTGATAAGCTTGGAAGACTCTATTCTCTACGGATCTATGGACTACCATCCACTAAAAGCTACCATGATCAATCGATCCTCACCCAACTCCAATTGGACTATCCAACTACCATTAGATGAGAAATTTTTCCTTTCATTGAAGTTTTGATATCACTACTTTCTTAGGAAGTCACTAATCCTCTACCATTATGCAGACCTCCTTTCATCTATTTTCAAACTGAATCCAAGACTTGCTGCTCGACAAGAATTCAAATTTTCATACATCCTCTCAGTAGCAATATCATCATCAAATAAAAATAAAAATAAGAAACTCCACAAGAACATGTGCTCTCAAATAGTAAAACCATGGCCACATCAAATCTGAATACAATCAAACCCTCACAACAACAAAAATGCTACATAATACAAATAACATCATAAGACACTATGGTTATGTGCCAAATGCATCAACAACTCCTACAAAGAAAAGTGTGAGAGGATCACCAACATATACTCCACCAGCATACAAAAGCTTCTTTAAAGAATCTCTACCCCAATAGCTTCAAATTTGATCTATTTTGCAGCATGCTTTAGATTTTCTCATTATTTAGTGATTAACACTCATTCATTGAAGCATCTATGCTCTACTCAAATTCTGAAGCATAATCTCACTATTCAGACTTCTCTCCACATAAACAGTCAATATCAACTACAATCAATAGCCACAAAGCTCACAAGACAAGAATATAAAACTTGTAGGGTGAAATTGAGCTTGGGGCTAGGATCAAAGGTGCATAAATTGGACCAAATCAATCCAATAAGGCCACTTCACTAATTATAGAAGCCTCTAGGAATTTCCTTGCTAATTTACTTTTGAAAAGTGCAAGGAATGTAGAGAAAATATTGTGAAATCCCACAATCACACGCATACTACTATCTGAACTTGATTGGAATCTATAGTCACTCCCATAGGCCTGTATGGATGTGACTGAGACTTTTCAGTCTTTCCCATGAGCCAGTAAGGGAACAACTTGGTTAGAGCATAGAGGAAAACCATAATCTCTTAGCTTTTCACCTCTGCCACTTGTTGGATCATCTTCTCCAGCTCCTATACGAGACTCCAAAACTTTGGCATAGCCTTTGAAACATATGTAAGTGGATCAAGCATTCCTCTTAAGTGTCATTGCCAGGTTAACATAGAAGGCCAACAAAAAAGGTTGGAAAGAGTGCCAACTAGTCCTCCATTCTCCATCAATCATCTCCATAGTTGTAGCACCACTAAACAAACCTACAATACTATGTAGCACCATCATCAAGACATCACATCACTACAACAAATCATCCTCATAAGCATAGACATGAAGACCTAATGAAGACCTAGTTAACAACTAAACTAGTGTGCCATCAACCATCACCATCACATGTAGATCTGCATCATCCATCTGTAGCAGCATCATCAATCTATATTGCAGCATCAACAAACCATCATGACATTTCTACCAAAGCACATTCCAACCAAGGGAAATTTTGAGGATGGAAAATTTTCTTGAAGTTTAAAAACATTCGCAAATCTCACTAATCCCTAATATTCAAACTATAAAATGTTTGTTGATACATTTGTAAAATTATTCAAATTTATAATGATTTTATATATAGTCTCTATATAATGTTGGGAATTTTTTAATGTAAAATAATTTTATATTCTAAAATTTGGGTGAATCGTCTTTTATAAAATTGGAATTCGACGAATCTTTTTTGTGGAAAAATCATGGAAAATTATCCCACTGGGTGAACATTAGCCCCTAAAATTTTCCATGATTCCGACACATGAGAACTCCTCCATGACCACCATGCTACCATCAAACTACATCACAAAAGCTGTCAGCAAGAATTGACATCAATGCCAACATAACCAATGTCAAAATAACCAACTATAGCCATGCTACAATGAATGGAATCTACACATAAGCTAGGCTACAATTGGTTGACATTAATTCCAACATGAGATAGCTTCCATCATGAACTCATGCCAACATCAGCTAGTTGGATCCATGCAAACCATAATTCCAACAATCTCCCCATGGATTCCAACAATCTCCCCCTTTGTCATTGATGGAAACCATACAAAGAATCCATACCATCATCCGCTACTCTCCCCCTTTGACATCAATGACAAAGGCCCAACTCCATATGATAGGGAAACAAGAACTGAAGCAGAATTAATTAAGAAATACATATGTACATGCCTGAAATATAATGGATATCAAATATCATCCATGCCTCCAATAATCATCCTCTATCCCATCCCCATATCCCATATCAAAAACAAAAAAAAATGACATTAACAAATAATCATTTAGAGCAACATATCAACCAACAACTACTAGCAGCAAGCAATAATATGCCAACATAATGCAACTATAATCAATATATGAAACATCGTCATATAATGTACAACAATATCCACATGAGGCAATAACTCATAATCTCCCCCATAATGACATAGAATAAACCACCAAATGTCTCATCACATGAGGCCAAAAACCTCAAATAGCATAGCATAGTGTGAGGCACATCATGACACATCCAAGCAGATCATAATACCAACAATGTATGGCTGAAGAAAATAGGAACAAGTAATGCTCCCCTTAAACGTATGCCATCTCCAACATCACTTCATAGTTGTAATGACCGTTTCCATTGCAAACAATGCTTCCTTCGAAATGTAATGGAAATTCCATGATCATCTCTAGGAGAAAAAGGCCTTCTGAGTGTAGGTGTTCCTTGAGATTTTCTTCTTTGCTACTGGTTTTGCTATTGGTTCTCATTACTTTTCAGTGGCTAGTTCTATTGCTAGACTTTTTAATATTAAAATTTTTAAAAATAAATATGTATTTTAAAAATTTAAACTACGTTGTGTTTTCAAATAGTATTCTTTTTAAAATATATATTATTTTTTTCTTGCTATTTGTGTTACTATTACCATGTCACATTATTACAATATTTGTATAGTTTTCTTTGACCAACATAAATTAATTTTAACTCTGAATCTACCAAACATAGAGAGGTATCAAATCTATCAAGATGTAAATCTCCTTTTCAATGCAAAAGTTAAGGAAAGTTTGTACGTAAAAATATATAATTCCTCTTGACTCTTGGTAAATAGGAACTGCTATCCTAAGAGTTAGTCAAACGGAAAACTAAAATTTAGAATTGGGAGGACAAATTTCAATGGAAATATCACCATGCTGGGAACATAAAAGAGGTTTGCATGTTCCTATTAACCAACAACTAGCAATCCGTAACAAATGGCATAGACTATGAACCCTCAAGCACTGGCCGAAAATCACATTGTTCCTTTGGTTACTTCTATTGAACAAATTTCTCACATGGGATAAAATTCACAAGAGAGGCTTCCACACCCCTCAATCTACCAGCTCTATCTCTCCAAAGTAGAGGATGACACACACCTCTTCATTATTTGAAAATTTCCCTCCACTCTATGGCATTAGCTATCTACACTCTTCAAGCAATCATCATTACAAAAATTCCATCATCATAGACCCTAGCAGCTACTCCTTGGCTTCATTCTATGTTACATATGGAAAGAAAGGAATAGGCGTATCTTCAATAATACTTCCTTCATGACCAACTTCATCTAGGAGGTCATTCTTACTACGTTGAAAGAAACTATCCAACTCAATTCTTGGTTCGCTCAAGGCTAGTAACGTAGCCCCTAGGAACAATATATCATGGCTAATCTCAAACTTTCTCCATCCTCTTGCCCCCCAATATTTCCAATCCTCCTACCTATCCTTCTAGTATAACAACCTAGCTACCTCGTCCTATGAGTTTCATCAAATTAAATTTTGATGGTACCTCAAAGGGCAACACTGGGCCAGAATGTTATGGGGTTATTCTTAGAAATTCCATGGGTTAAATATTGCATATTTATGAAGGATAAATTAGGTATAATACCAACAACATGGCAAAGTTATGGGCCCTATATAAAGGACTTCTAATATCCATTCAAAATGAGTATCAAAGCCTTATCATTGAGGAAGACTCATAACTTATAATATCTACTTTTTAGAAAATACAACATGGCCCCAATCCATCCAGTTTCTCATAGTTATCATATGAAAACCAGAATGGTAAAAGTTAAATCATTTTTCTCTTACATTCATGCTCCCTTTCTAACTCATGTTTGACATGAGGGAAATAAAATCATGAACAAGATTACAAAATTTACTCTCAATATTGGGGATACATCCCTTGACTTATCTTCGTATCATAAAATCCCTCCTCTCCTCCAATCAACCTACTAACTCCATGCCAAACAAGACATCTACCCCACAACAAACACAAAGGTGTAGGCCTCTAGACAGCTCCACTCCTCATTAAAATATATGTGTTACATGTCATTTTTCACATCATCAAATGGCTTGAAAACTAATTCAATCAATGTCAAATGAAATTTTTCATTCATCCCCTGCAAAGCCAAGAACACTCTCTCTCCAAAAACTCCATAAATTTTGGGTTAAAGAACTCAAAAACCTAACTTTTAGACCCATCACACTTTCCTTTTGAGAAACTTTCCTTATTGCAGGTTCTACAGGTGAGCATCTGCACTAACCAGCACATGTTTCCTTTGCTGCAAGTGCGATAAACTCTGGAATTCACTAAAATTAACAATATTTTTGAATTTTCTCTTTCCAGAAGCTTCCAAGGTGGTTTTAACTATTTACTATTGATTGAGATCTCGAACTCCTACTCTTGAGGACTTCTCTCTTATCCCTAGAGCTTATCCTCCATCATAATTGGATCTAAGTCCTAGATTGGTAAATCCCAAAGCATCCCATTTATGCCATAACTTTACTGCTTCCCAAGGAATCTGGTTTAGCTTTTGGAGACTCTTAGTTATGGTCTCATGCTATTGCTTTGTGCCTAAGGATCCATTATCCATCCATGTACTTGAGTTTTGATTGAAGGCATACTTTGTGGCAAAGGAAGGATAAGGTAGTTGGGAGACATTTACAAGGTCAAGATTTGTAAAGAATTATCATGTCTCCTACGTTCATTAATACAAAAAGTTCTTTGTTTACCTATACCTATGTCTTTTCGATGCATATGAATTAAAATTCCTTCATGACTACATTTATTAATAAAAAAAGTGTTTTGTTTTCCTATACCTCTGTCTCTTTGAAGCATATGTATTATAGTTCCTTCTCGACTCATTGTTTAGAGATGTTAGTGCATATTATTTGTATGTTGTGGTTATGTTGTTTGTTTTAGTTATTTTTCAAGTTCCATTTACATTATTTGGTGTTGGAAACCTTTGAGCACTACTGACAAGGGGCGTTGAATCAGTAGTGTGATATATTTATGATTTTACGAATTCAAACTTCAATTATAGAATCACACATATGTTAGAAGAAACTCATTAAACATGTGCATCACATAAGAAAATTTAAAACTCTGAGTAGAAATATAAACAATGCACACAATGACATCATCACACATAAGTCACAAGATTTCTGGTGGAAACCGTTTCGGGAGAAAAAACCAGCCTTCTTGTTGCTGCTATGCTCTAAATTTCTATTATGTCAAGAAAGTTGTCTTTTATATAGCTTTCCAACTCCCATTAGCATGGAGACTCAACCTCATATGCATATTCCAACATTGATTGCCTAGGCGACCTGATACTACTAATAAGCTCTGAAGACTTTCTTCTCTACGGATATACAGATTACCATCCACTGAAATCTACCATGATCAATCGATCCTCGCCCAACTGAAATTCGAGTATCAAACTACCATTGGATGAGAAATTATTCCTTTCACTGAATATTCAATATCATTGCTTCTCTCTTATGAAGTCACTACTCCACCACTATGCAGACCTCATTTTCATATATTTTCAAACTGGTTCCAAGACTCTTTGCTAAAAAAGAATTCAAATCTGTATGCATGCTCTTAGTAGCAAGATCATCATCAAATCATAATAAAAACAAAATCCACAAGAACATGTTCTCTCAGATATTAAAACCATCGCAACATCAAATAAGAATACAATTAGACCCTCACAATAATAAAATGTTGCATAATACAAATAACATCATAAGACACTATGGTTATGTGACAAATGCATCAACAATTCCTGCAAAAAGAAATTTTGAGAGGATCACATACATATACTCTAACAACATACAAAAACTTCTCCAAAGAATCTTTACTCCAACAACATACAAAAACTTCTCTAAAGAATCTCTACTCCAGTAGCTGCAAATCTGATATATTCTACAACATGCTTTATATTTTCTCCCTATTCACTCATTACCACTCATTCACTGAAGCATCTATTTGCTACTCAAAGTCTGAAGCATAATCTCACTATTAAGCCTTGTCTCCACACAAACACTTAACATCCACCACAATCAACAACCACAAAGCTCACAAGACAAGAATATAAAACTTGTAGGGTGAAATTGAGCTTGGGTCTAGGATCAAAGGTGCACAAATTAGACCAAATCAATCCACTAAGGTCACTTCACTAATTCTTGAAGCGTCTAGGAATTTCCTTTCTAATTTACTTCAGAACAACGTGAGGAATGTAGAGAAAATCTCGTGAAACCCCACAGTCGGACACATATAACTTTATGAACTTCATTGGAATCTATAGTCACTCCCATAGGCCTATATACATGTGAATGGGACTTTTCAGTCACTCTCATGAGCCTCTGTGGGAACGACTTGGGCAAAGCATAGGGGAAAAACATAAACTCTTATCTCTAAAACTCTTCCACCTATTGGATCATCTTCTCCAGCTCCTATACGAGCCTCCAAAACTCTGACATAGCCTTTGACACATCTGTAAGTGGATCAAGAATTTCCCTCAAGAGTCACTTCCAATTTGACCTAGAAGATCAACAAACAAGGTTGGAAAGAGTGCCAACAAGTCCTCCACTCCCCATTAATCATCTCTTTAGTTGCAACACCACTAAAGAGACCTACAATACTATGTAGCACCATCATCAAGACATCACATCACTACAACAAGTCATCCTCATAAGCCTAGACATAAGTACCTAATGAAGACCTAATTGAAAACTCAACTAGTGTTCCATTAAACATCACCATCAAATGTAGATATGCATCATCCACCTCTAGCAAAATCATAAATCTATCTTGTAGCATCAACAAACCATCATGACATGTCTATCAAAGCACATGCTAAGACATGACAAGGACTCCATGACCATCATGCTACCATCAAGCTATATCATAAATGTTTTCAGTAAGAGTTGACATCAATGCCAACATAACCAATGTCAACATAACCAACTATAGCCATGCTACAATGAATCGCATTGACACATAAGCTAGACTACAAGTGGTTGACATTAATGCCAACATGAGCTAGCTTCCATCATGAACTCATGCCAACATCAGCTAGCTAGATCCTTGCACACCATCATGCCAACAATATCCTAATGAATGCCAACAATATCCCCCTTTGGCATTGATGGAAACCATACGAAAAATTGATGCCATCATCCTCTACTCTCCCCTTTTGTCATCAATGGAAAAGGCCTAACTCCATATGATAGGGAAAGAATAACTGAAGCACAAATACTTGAGAAATACATCTCTACATGGCTGAAAAATTATGCATATAAGAGATAATCCATGCCTCCAATCATCATCCTCTATCTCTCCCCATATCAAAAACAACAAACAAAAAATTAACCAATCATCATTCAGAGCAACATACCAACCAACAAGTACTAACGACAAGCAATAATATGCTAACATAAGGCTAATGAGGCTCATCAATAGTTATATTATATGGGTCACAATGCCATCGTCTAACTTATTAAATTATCTTTTTTCTCACATTTATCTACAAATTTTGTTCTATTATGCGTAGTGTGAGAGTAAAAGATGTGTTGCTATGAATTGTGGCCTAATGTGTGTTAAATGCATAAATTGGAGAAATTTTTAGTTGATTTGAGTGCAGGAACACAAAGTAGACAAGGAAGTGAGATCTTAGGAGTTGGTCCACCTCCTTGACTCCTCCAATCAGGCTAATATCGCCCACTCTATGTCATCAATTTGGTGGCATTGGCAGCCAAGCAAGCTGAGTTCATTAACAGTCCAACCAGTGAAAGTCAAAGAAGAGTTAGATTCACCTGTTCTCAGGTTAGGGAGTCAAATATCCCTATTTTCTATGGATTTGTTGGTAGCTCCATTTTTCTATAAATAAGCAAGATAAGGGACTCATTAGGATTCAAAGTTTTATTGTAGCTAAGAGGCCATTGATCTAAAGCATATTTATTGTTATTTTGATGATGTATTTGACACTTTTTGAATGATCATGAGAAGTTATGTTTTGATATAGCACTAAGTTGACTCAGAGGGATGAATCTCTTGGGTTAAGGCCCAACCCCAACAGCAAGATTTCCTCTCTCGTATATATATCCTTAGTCTAGAATGTTGATTACTTACTAAAGTTTAGTCATGTTTATTTTATCTTAGAAGAATAATTAAGTTGTTGCTTATTCATGTTTCCTTTAGCTTAGAAGGAAAATTAGTTATTAAAGTTTAGTAGGGAAAAATCCACAAAAAAGCTTCTGATAGTGACCCCTATCTCATCTCCCTCATGGGATCATGATTAGAGGAACCCACTATCACAACCCAAAAACAGAGTGTGATTTCATGTTCATTTCATAGATCAAATTTTAGCATTAGTTAGATAGTTGTTTATGATTTCTTCGAAATATTAAAATTTGTTACTTTTCTTCTCATGATTTTTATAGCTAAGGAGGCATTTCATTTCATGGATCAAGTTCTTAGCATTGCTTATATAATCTTTTCCAAATTCAACTCACCTTTTCCACATTGGAATAATTTGCAAATGAAAAGAGAAATAGGTGGATGTGTTATTGCAGGGTTCTTGTATTTGTAGGAAAGGAACCCTTTCACCAACTCAATTTAGGTCTTGTCATGCATGCCAACCCATGTTCTAGATCTCTATTTTTCAGTCACCATGAGAAATCATCTTAGCAAAAATATGGCCTTCTTGAAGTACTGGGCTTGGATAAGGGTTTTGATCACCTTCCCTACACTTCCCACAACCTTTATACAACCTTCCAACACTTCATCTCACCATTCTTGCCCTCCAAACCCTCACATCCAACTTCCTATATCATTTTAGGACATCTTGTAGTAGTACATGAATCCTTTAACTACATCCTAAAACACACCTGTAGCATCCTGTTTTGACCCTATTTTGACTTGCAATGATAGCCTAGCTTATTTTAGGAGTAGTTTGACCCATTGACTTGGATTCCATGACTAGAAGTGCCACCTAGACCAATCCCTTCACTCCTTTTCCTTTCATGCAAGATTAGATAGCATTAGTTCTTTCATTTCTAAATTTAGCAATTAGAACTTTATTTACTCTACAAGTTTGAATTAAATAGTCAATGCATGCATTCTTGAATCATGAAATGATGGAATAATATTATGTTTTCAAGAAATCCTAATAGCTAGATGATGGAGTGAAAGTTAGCATAGTTTCCTTTCTGAAAATTAACATAATATTTGTGTCCTTTCATAGCATTTACAAGTTGACAACTTTCATTTTATGAGTTGAAAAGCATTTACTTTCTCTGCACTAGGACTAGCCTTTACATTTTTCTTTCAAGTAGTTAGACTCCTTTCAGTTCAGTAGAGGAATGTTCTGGAACCCTAATGATCAAGTGACCTAGTTAAGGGTGGCATGAGTAGGATGATGCATCTAATGTGTATATAGCACTGTCAACTCCAAGTTTGTATGAAACCCCATATTCATAAAGTAAAGTTGGTAGCCTCGGGAGTTGCAACATTCTTGTTGCGATATTGAGGACCATCACTTTTAGGTGTTGTTGGTATGGAGGTGTCTAGGTAGATGTAATTTCTTCTTTTCTTTCTATTTTTCATTAAGTATATAGATGTTATTCTTGCTTTCCTTTCTATTTTTAATTTTATTTAAAAAAAAAAAAACATCAAAAGAAAAAATTTCTTTCATGCCTTGTAGGAGTAGAGACACTTTAGGGAAATTCTTGCCAAATACCCCCACACAATCAAATAGTCAACCTTCACTCTTATTCGGTGACAATCAACTTCCCTCTCTGACTGCAGGGGATTTAGAGGACCCATTATGTGAACAACCTGAGATCTTTGAAGAGCCTATTAGGGAAGAATAAAAATAACACCTCTACATCAAGGAAGAGAAGATAAGTTCCATGGCTGTAATCAACACTCACAACATCATTTCCAATGATGCTAAGCTAACACCTAGATACCTTGCCACCCAAGAGTAGGTCATCTCCCACTTTGAGGACACTCTCAGGCTATTAGGAACAAAGATCCAACAAGAATGTCAGAGAAGATGGAATACCCTACCACACAATCTCTAGATCAGGGAGTATCACTCTGCTGAAAGGTTCAGTAATTCACTGGATAGAGCACCTCTATATAAAAGGCCCATGCAAAGATTTAATATCAATTGGATTGGACTTAAGCTCAATCAAACTTTGATGTTGGTTTTAAAGGAAGGATGGAATGAAGAAGAGGAAAGGAAGTAGTGGGGAAACATAGAGGAAAATGCAGGCTTCTATCCCCAGGAACGCACACCATCTACAAAACCTTGGGATTTCAAGGAGTCCACCGGGGCCATGAAGGACATGGACATAGATGATTGGGTTGCTCATAGGATGAACAACAGCTTTAGTAGGGGGGGTGATGATGAGGCTCATCAATAGGTATATTAAATGGGTCGCAATTCCATCCTCCAACTTATTAAATTATCTTTTTCTCACATCAATCTACAAATTTCGTTATATTATCCTTAGTGTGAGAGTAAGAGATGTGTTGCTATGTCTTGTGGCCTAATGTATGTTAAATGTAGGAATTGGATAAATTGTGAGTTCATTTGAGTGCACGAACTCGAAGTAGACAATCAAGAGAGATCATAGCAGGTGGTCCACCTCCTTAACTCCTCCAATTAGTCAAATATCCCCCACTATATCTCATAAATTTGGTGTCATTGGTAGCCAAACAGGTCAAGCTCATTGACAGCCGAGCCAGTGCAAGTCAAAGAAGAGTTAGATTCAACTATTCTAGAGTTAGGGAGTCGAATATCCATTTTTTCTAGGGAGTTGTTGGTAGAGCCACTTTTTTATAAATAAAAAAGCTAAGGGACTCATTAGGATTGAAAGTTTAATTGTAGCCTGGAGGCCATTGAGATGAAACAAATTTTACTGTTATTTTGATGATGGATTTAACACTTTTTGAATGATCATGAGAAGTTTTGTTTTGATCCAACACTGAGTTGACTCAAAGGGATGAAGCTCTTGGGTTAGGTTCTAACCCTAGGAGCATAAGTTCCTCTCTTGTATCTATATCCTTAGTCTAGAATGTTAATTAATTCCTGAAGTTTACTCATGTTTCTTTTAGCTTAGAAGATTGATCAAGTTGTTGCTTATTCATGTCTCCTTTAGCTTATAAGGTGAATTATTTATTACAATTCAATAGGCAAAAATCCATCAAAAATTCTGTGACGTTTACCCCTATCTCATCTCCCACATGGGATCATGATTAGAGGACCCCACTATCACAACCCAAAAACAAAATGTGATTTCCTGTTCATTTCATAGATCAAGTTTTAGAATTAATGAGATAGTTGTTTATGATTTCTTGGAAATATTTACATTTGTTATTTTTCTTCTCATGATTTTCGTATCTTAGGAGGTAGTTCATTTCATAAATAAAGTTCTTAGCATTACTTAGATACGAGTTTCCAAATTCAACTCATCTTTTCCACATTGACTTGTAATAATTCGAAAATTAAAAGAGAAATAGGTGCATGTGTTATTGTAGGTCTTTTGGATCTACAGGCAAGGACCCCTTTCACCAACCCCATTTAGGCCTTATCTACATTCTTTTGCTACATGCCAACCCATGTTCTAGATCTTTGTTTTTCAGTCACCATGAGTAACCATCTTAGCCCAAATATGATCTTCTTGAAGTACAGGGCTTGGATAAGGGTTTTGATCACCTTCTCTACACTTCCCACAACCTTCATACAACATTACAACACTTCATCTCACCGTTTGTACCCTCCAAACCCTCTCAGAAAACTTCCTGTAGCATTTGAGGACATCCTGTCACATTACAAGAATCTTGTAACATCCTGTAGTACACTTGTAGTTGTCTGTTTTAACCCTGTTCTAACCTGTAATGATAGCCTAGATTAGTTTAGGTTTAGTTTGACCCCTCAGCTTGGATTCCATGACTAGAAATGTCACCTAGACCAATCCATTCACTCCTTTTCCTTTCCTGCAAGATTAGATAGCATTAGTTCTTTCATTTCTGAATTTAGCAATTAGAGCTTTATTTACTTTATAGGTGTGAATCAGATAGTCAATGCATTAAATTTTTGAATTATGAAATGATAGAATAATCTTATATTTTCACGCAATCCTAATAGCTAGATGATGGAGTGAATGTTAGCATAATTTCCTTTCTCCAAATTAGCATAAGATCTGTATCATTTCATAACATTTACAAGTTGACAACTTTCATTTTCTGAGTTGAAAAGAATTTACTTTCTCTGCACTAGAAAGTTAGCCTTTACATTTTTTATTTCAAGTAGCTATACTCCTTTGAGTTTAGTAGAGGAATGGTATGGAACCCTAATGATAAAGTGATCTAGTTAATGGTGGCATGAGTAGGATGATGCATCTACTCTATATATAGCACTATCACCCCTAAGTGTGTACGAAACCTCAGGTTGATAAAATAAAGTTGGTAGCCTTGGGAGTTGCATCATTCTTGTTGTAATATTCAGGACCATTGAAGGAAACCGTAATTAACATATGCAACATCATCGTATAATATGCAGCAATATCCACATGACGCAACACACACAATCTCTCGCATAATAACATAGAATAAACCACCAAATTTCTCATCACATGATGCTGAAAACCTCAACTGGAATAACATAGTATGACACACATCATGAAACCCCCAAGCATATCATAATGCCAACAATGTATGACTGAAGAAAATAGGAACAAACAATGCTCCCCCTGAATGCATGCCATCTCCAACATCACTACATAGTTGTAATGACATCTAACATTGTAAACCATGCTTCCTTTGAAATCTAATGGAGCTACCACAATCATATCTAGGAGAAAAAGGTCTTCTAAATGTAGGTTCTCCTTGAGATTTTCTTCTCCTCTACTGGATTTGCTGCTCGATTTGTTACTAGTTCTACTAGATTTTCAGCTCTTGGATCTCCTTCTTGTTTCGTTGGATATCACTTTTGTTGTTGGTATTGTTTGCTAAGTGTTTCTTGTGTTCTTATTTGGTGTTTTTACCTACATGCAAAATAGACTCAGCCTTTTGAAATCCAAGACCAGATTTATCCAATGGTGATCTTTGGATATCAAATAAATTATCCAAGGCTATGTTACTCTTGTCCATATTCTATTGCTTTCTCAAGGAAACCACTTCAGCTTCTAATTTTTCAACCTCTTCATCCTTCACTTGATATTGTTTCCTCATACCTTGTTGAACCTTTTCTGATTCAACCAACTTAATATTTAAGTTGACAATATCTTCCTTGAGCTTGGCCTCCTTATCATCACAAATATGCAATAGTTTTTCTTGATCCTTCTATGTAGTTGTTAGTCTAGAACTCTCATCTCTAAGACCCTTAATAAAATTCTCATCTTCATTATGTGCTTAAGAATGATCCAAATCTGAATAATCAAAATTATAACTCAAAATAAAATCAATAATTTTTATACCTTTGGATTCATGTTTTTTTGATCTCTTCCCATCATCTATTCAATCATGTGCACTAGAAGAATGAGACTCTTGTGAATGAGCCTCTTGTTTTTAAAGGCCCTTGTTCTTGTTCTTCTTATTATTTCTCTTTTTCTCAATTTCCTTATTGATGTTGGTACCATCACCAAATATGGATTCTATCTTGTCCCACATTTCTCTGGCACGTAGTCTCTTCATATCACCATCATAAATATTCTTGTAGATTATGCATCGCGCTTGTGCATCTTACTGCAAAACTTCATCTGCAATTGGATCTTTACCACAACCTTCACATACTAATCTCCAAATGTTAAATCCAAAAGATAATAATTGAGATTTTACATTTTTTCTCCATACCTTGTAATTTGTACCGGTGAGGACATCCATCCTAAAAAAAATATCAATTTCCGCCAGCAAACCCTATATCTACTCTCTAGTGATCAAGGTGCAACAAAGAGCCTTGCTTTGATACCAATTGTTGAAAACCTTTGACTACTGAGATTGGGGTGGGGGGGTGAATCGGTAGTGTGATCTATGTATGATTTTTACAAATTTAAACTTTAACTATTGAATCACACATATGTTAGCAACAACTCATTAAACATGTGCATTACACAAGTAAACTTAAAATCATAAGTAGTAATATAAACAATAAACAATGCACACTATCACATAATCACACATAAGACATGAGATTCTACTGGAAACCCTTCCAAGAGAAAAACCACCCTTGATGTTGTTACTTTGCTCTAAATTTCTATTATGTCAAGAAATTGGCCTTTTACATAGCTTGCCGACTCCCATTAGCATGGAGACTTGATCTCATATACAAATTCCAACATCGATCGTCTAGGAGACTTGATACCACTGATAAGCTTGAAAGACTCCATTCTCTATGGAAATACAGACTACCATCCGCTGAAAGACACCATGATCAAACGATCCTCACCCAACTCTGATTAGACTATCCAACTTCCATTAGATGATAAACTTTTCCTTTTGATGAAGCTTCGATATCACTGCTCCTCCCTTATGAAGTCACTTCTCCTCTACCACTATGTGAACGTCCTTTCATCTATTTTAAAATTGGATCCAAGACTATCCACTCAATAGGAATTCATCTCTGCATATATTCTCTCAGTAGCAAGATCTTCATGAAATCAAAATAAAAACGTACTCCACAAGAACATTTTCTGTCAAAAGGAAAACTGTGGCCACATCAAATATGAATACAATCAGATCCTCACAAAAATAGAACTACTCATAATACAATAAGATCATAAGACACTATGGCTATGTTCCAAATGCATCATAAGCTCCTGAAAAAACAAGTGTGAGATGATCACGAATATATACTCCAGTAGCATACAAAAACTTCTTCAAAGAATCTCTAGTCTAATAGCTTCAAATATGATCTATTTTGCAACATGCTTCATATCTACTCACTATTGAGTCATTAAAACCCATTCACAAAAGAATATATAATTTAATCAATGTCTGAATCATAATCTCACTATTCATCCTTCTCTACACACATGCACTCAACATCTACTAGAATTAACAGCCACGAAGCTCACAAGACAAGAATATAAAACTTGTGGGGCGAAATTGAGATTGGGGCTAGGATCAAACGTGAAAAAATTGGACCAAATCAATCCACTAAGTCTACTACTTGTCCACTAAATGCATTCACATCATTGGAGGAACATTTTGAACCATTTGCGAACTTTTTCACTAATTCTGAAGGCCTTTAGAAATTCCCTTGCTAATTTACTTCTAAATAGCATGAGGAATGCAAAGAAAATCTCATGTACCTTATTCACACACATACAACTGTCTCAAATTGACTAAAAGTTATATTCTCTCCCATAGGACTATCTGCATGTGACTGGGACTTTTCAGTCGCTCTCATGAGCCTGTAAGGGGCTGACTTGGGCAGGGCATATAGGAAAACCATAAACTCTTAGCTCTGAACCACTTCCATATGTTTTATCTTCTTCTTCAGCTCTTGTATAAGCCTCCAAACCTTTGGCATAGCCTCTGAGACATATACAAGTGGATCAAGCATGACTCTCAAGTGACACTGCCAAGGTTACCTAGGATTCCAACAAAAATGGTTGACCAGAGTGCTAGCAAGTCCTCCACTCTCTATAAATCATTTCCATAGCTAAAACACCACTGAACAAACCTGTAATACTCTGTAGAAATATGATCAAGCCATCACATCACTACAATAAGTCATCCTCATAAGCATAGACATGAAGACATAATGAATACCTAGTTAAAAACTCAACTAGTGTGCCATCAACCATCACCATCACATGCAGATTTGCATCATCCACCTATAGCAGCATAAAAAAATCTATCTTGAAACATCAAAATACAATCATGACATGTTTATCAAATTACATGCCAACAAATGAGAACTCCTCCATCACCATCATGCTACCATCAAGCTAGATCACAAAGGATGTCAACAAGGGTTGACATCAATGCCAACATAACTAATGTCAACATAACTTATTGTAGTCATGCAACAATGAATGGAATCTACACATAAGATAGGCTACAAGTGGTTGAGATCAATGTTAACATGAGCTAGTTTACATCATGAACTCATGTGAACATCAGCTAGCGGGAGTCATGCACACCATGACACCAACAATATCCCCATGAATGCCAACAATCTCCCCCTTTGGCATTGATGGAAACCATACGCAAACTCCAGAACATCATCCCCTACTCTTTCGCTTTGACATCAATGTCAAAGAGCCAACTCAGTATGATAGGGCAACAAGAAATGAAGTACAAATACTTGAGAAATACATCTTTACATGGCTAAAATATAATCCATATTAAAGACCATCCATGCCTCCAATCACCATTCTCTATCTCTCACCATATCAAGAATAACAAACAACAAATGAACTAATCATCATTCAGAGCAGCATACCAACCAACAACTACTAGTAGCAAGAAACAATATGCCAACATAAGGAAAGCATAATAAACATGTTCAACATCATCATATAATATGAAAAAATATCCACATGAGGCAGCCACACACAATCTCCCCCATAATGACATACGGAAACCATGAAATGTCTCAACACATGAGGCAAAAAACTTCAACTATCATATCATAGTGTGAGGCATAACATAACACCTCCAAGCAGATGATAATTCCAACAATGTATGGTCGAAGCAAATAAGAACAAATAATGTTGCCCATGAACAAACTCCATAACCAACTTCACTACATAGTTGTAATGATCGCTTCTATTGCAAACAATGCGTCCTTTGAAATTTAATGGAGCTACCGTGATCATTTCTAGGAGTAAAAGGTCTTCTAAATGTAGGTGCTCCTCTGAGATTTTCTTCTCTACTTAAAGTTTTTATTCTTGATTTGATGTTGGTTCTAATTTTTTCAGTTGTTGGATATGCTTCTCATTTCCTTGGATCTCACTTTTACCACTGGTATTATTTGCTACATGTTTCTTGGGTTCTTCTTTGGTGCTCTTACCTGCATGCAAACTAGTCTCACCCTTTTGAAATATAAGAATAGATTTATCCAATGGTTATATTTTGATCTCAAGTAAACTATATAAGGCTATGGTACTCTTCTCCATCTTCCGTTGCATTCTCAAGGAAACCACTTCAACTTCTAATTTCTCAGCCTCTTTAACCTTAACTTGATATTGTTTCCTCATACCTTCCTCAACCTTTTCTGATTCAACTAGATTAATATTTAAGTTGAAAATATCTTCCTTCAGCTTGCCCTCCTTATCATCACAAATCTGATATAATTTTTCTGGATCTTTGCATGAAACAATTAGTGTAGAAATCTCAACTTTAAGGCCCTTACTAACATTCTCATCTTCATTATGTGATTTAGCATGATCTAAATCTGAGTCATTAAAATCATAACTCAAAAGAAAGATATTAATGTTTATACCTTTGGATTCATGATTTTCTGATCTCTTCTCATCATCTGTTGAATCATGTGTACAAGAAGAATGAGACTCTTGTGGCTAAGCTTCCAATTTTTGAAGGCCCTTATTCTTTTTGTTCTTATTTTTGCTCTTCTTCTCATTTTCGTTATTGATGCAGGTACCATCACCAAATATGGATTCTAGCTTCTCCCACATTTCTTTTCCATGTGGTCTCTTCATATCATCAGCATGAGGATTCTTGTAGATTATGCATCATGCTTGTGCATCTTGCTGCAAAACTTAATCTACAATTGGATCTTTACCACAACCTTCACATAATAATATGAAAATGTTAGATCTACAATATAATAATTGAGATTTTACATTTTTTCTCCATACCTTGTAATTGTAGTGGTGAGAATAACCATTCTCATCAAAAAAAAAAAAACAATTTCTGCCAACAAACCCTAGACCTACTCTCTAGAAATCAAGGTATAACCAAAAACCCTTCTCCAATACCAATTTTTGGAAACCTTTGAGAATTACTGATAAGGCAGGGGGTGTGAATCAATAGTGTGATCTATGTATGATTTTTACCAATTTAAAATTCAATTACTAAATTAGACATATGTTAGCAGCACCTCATTAAACATGTTGATCACATAAGAAAAAATAAAACCATAAGCAATAATATAAACAATAAACAATTCACAAAATCACATCATCACACATAAGACATAATATTTTTGGTGGAAACCCTTCTAGGAGAAAAACCACCCTTTTTGCTGATGCTCTGCTCTAAATTTCTATTATGTAAAGCAATTTCTCTTTAAATAGCCTACTCACTCCCATCAACATGGAGACTTGACCTCATATACAAATTCCAACACCAATAGTCTAGGAGACTTGATACTATAGATTGAATTGGAATAATTTGTTCTCTACAGATCTGCAGACTACCATCGACTGAAATCCACCATAATCAATTGATCCTCACCCAACTTTAATTGGACTATCGAGCTACCATTGGATAAGAAACTATTCCTTTTGTTGAAGCTTCAATATCACTTCTCCTCTAACATTATTTGGACCTCCTTTGATCTATTTTCAAATTGGATCCAAGACTCTCTGCTAAACAAAAATTTAGCTCTGCATACATGCTCTCAGCAACAAAATCATCATCAAATCAAAATAAAAATATACTCCACAAGAACATTTTCTCTCAAATAGAAAATGTTGGCATCTCCCCATGGATGCCAACATTTGGAGTTGGGGCTAGAGATTAGAAGCATGAAGAAGATGAGAACTTGTGTTAGACTCCAAGTATGTCCTTCGTCCACATTCTAACTTCTCTAAGGAAAACATAAGTCTTTTCATTCTTGTTGCTTCTAGATCAAGCCACTACATCTATGGAGTTCACTTCTTTCTGTAGGAGAGAATTATCTGTCAAACACTATGCAACTATATTATAATTCTACTCCACACATTTTATTAGATGATAATTTTTTTTGTATCTCTTACCTTTCAACTTCTCATCCTGACAGTCTAGTCAAGCAAGGTATCTTCAACCTTAAAACACTAAATTTATACTATTGGTCCAGATTCCCTTCTATTCAACAAACCGTAACCCAATTTTCTATGTAAAATTTTTCTAATATAATATAAATGTCTATCTTTACACAAAAGAATTATAATTTTTAGAAACATACTAATAAAATATTTTAATTCATCCTTCCAGTTTTAATACACCTACGTCCAGTCCTCTCTAAATCGAGAAACCTGCTCCTGAGCTGAGAATTAAACCTCTAAAAGGGTTGATTCATAAATCATCATTTAATCCCTATGCGAGAGCTGGACAAAATTATAATATAGTTGAAGATTTATCTCATCCCCCTTCAGCTATGTCTACTCTGGAGGTTTTTCAAAATTGTCCCACTCAGAATAAGTTTCTATTAGTATCCATTGGAGGAGTATACCCCTCATATTTAGGTCTCGTTTTGTTCAATAACGAGAATTATACACCTATGTTTCCACCCCAACTTTCATTTATGATTCAAGTCATGGTGAGAGGAAAAAATGTTTTCCACACCATTTTGGACAAAGGTTCCTCTACTTGCATAATGTCGATGTCATGTTGGAAAGCTTTAGGTTCTCCATCCATTAATCTGTGACCAACAACACTCAAAACCTTTGATGGAAGAGGATTTAGGCCTTATGGAATTATTAATTCCTTTCCAATAGAGTTAGGTAGTAAAATAGTGTCAGTATAAGTTGAAGTCATTGACGGATAGTTAGATTACAACATTTTATTGGCAAATGCTTGGTTTTAAACTATGGAATATGTAGCCTTACCCTATTTTTAGAGGATTTATTTTCCTCACTAGGGGGAATCATGGCCATTAATCATCTTGCCTTTTTTTCCGTTGATTCCCAAAATATTGGAAACATACCTCTTGTGGGAAATCTCCCACTCCATTTTGAAAATGTTGGAGTAGGATTATCAAAAGACTCATCCTTGATAGGAACTTTCACCCTTCCTCCTCCTGACATCCCACCTATGGTTTCTTTGATCAACATAGTTTCATCTAGTACTATTCCATATGATCCATGGATAGTCCCTGACAGTTACAACATTGAATCTTTTGGTGATCATATTCCATTCAACCCCATTATGTTATCCTATGAAGCTATTAACCTAGATTGTTCGAAAAATTCCAAAAAAAATAATTGAGTAAGATTGGTTGATTATTCCTCTCCCGATTCAGTTTTAGTTTCACAATATAATCCTTTTGACGACACCTTTCTCATTGATGAAAGAATCATGGAGATCATGATGTCAGATGAGAAACCCTGGGTTGGCAGTGATAATCATCCATATTTCTTGCCTCAAACTAACACTCTTAAGAGTAATTTTGAATACTATTTCTCCCCCCAAGTTTACTAAGGAACCTCAGAATCCCATCTTTGTTTATGAGGTGAATTCAAAGAAAAACCTGGAAAATATTGAGGACACTATTCCCGTTGACATTTCAGTTAAGCCTGGGATTGTTGACAATGTCAATATTGATGCATCTTCCTCTCCATAAGAGATTAAGATTTATAAGGAACGCTTTCAATAATTTCGTGACGTGTTTGCTTAGACATATGAAGAAATGTAAGACATTGATCCCAATATTGTGGTGCACGAAATTAAAACATATTTTGATGCCAAGGCATTTAGGCAACGTTTGCGTCTGGTTCACCCTAAGAATGTCATCGCAATCAAACGAGAAGTTGAAAATATTTTTCATGTTGGTTTTATTTATCCTATTCGTATAACCAATTGGCCTTGAATATTGTTCCTGCAATGAAGAAGCAAGGTACGATCCATGTATGTGTTGATTATCGAGATATTAATAGAGCTTGTCCCAAGGACGGCTACCAAAACCCTTTCATTGACCAAATTGTTGATGATTGTGTCAGAAGTGAAATTTTATAATTTATGGATGGATTCCATTGCTACAATCATGTCAACATACTTTCATATGAAAAAAATAATACTGTGTTCATTTATCCATGGGGTACATATCGTAAAATTCCTTTTGGTCTTAAGAATGTACTAGCAACTTTCCAATGGGAAATGAATTATGCTCTCCATGATATTAAGAATACTATGTAGCCATACCTTGATCATTTTCTTGCCCATTCTAACATTCATAAGGACCATAAAATGCATCTCATATCCATCTTCGTATGATGTCGATACTATAATATCTAATTAAATCAACATAAATTTGCCTTTTGTGCTCAATCTAGTTGACTTCTAGGATTTATTGTGTCCAAACAAAGAATCCACGTTGATCCTTTGAAATTTCAAGTGATCCTCAATTTTCCAGCCCCGAATTTCCTTGTTCAGTTATAGTTCCTGGAAGGGAAGGCTAACTTTCTACAAATATTTGTCCCTAACTATGTAGAGCTTACTAGAGGATTTACTTGTTTACTAAAGAAGGGAGTTCCATTTCATTGGGATGATACCACTCAAAATGATTTTGATGCTTTGAAAATGGTATTAGCCCAAGCATCGCTACTATATTCCCTTGACTACCAATGATATCATGTATTGTATATTGATGTGGCTATTATCACTATCGCTATGACATTGGTACAAGAAAATGCTGTAGGAGACGAGAACCCTATTTATTACTTGATCTGTAATCTGACTAATACTGAAGCCAAGTACTCCCATGTTGAAAAGTGAGCTTTGGCATTTTTCCAAGCTATTGAGAGATTTCTCCACTATATTTCATTTCACAAGACACTCATGGTTTCTGATTGCAACCCTATGACCTATATATTTTCATGTCAATTTCTAGGGGGGGAATACTCGAAATGGATTGTTATCCTCCAAGAGTTTTATTTCGAATTCATCAAATCAAAGTCTAATAGATATTTAGTCTTTATTGAGATGATCTATGACCTTCCCTCCTCTATGGCAAAATCAACAAATGATGATTTCATTCGTGATGAAACATTATTTCTCATCAATCCTTCTGATCCCTGGTATGGATATATCATCATTTATCTCCAAACCCAAACTTTCTAGTGTAATATCACTCATTCTGATCACCATAAAATTTTGTACCAAGCTCACCAATACATTAGAATTGGTGATACTCTTTCCCGCCATGGTGTTGATACAATTTTTTTATGGTGCCTTACTCATGAGGAGGCTGAGAAATATTTAAATGATTATCATGCTGGAGCATGCTACAGACATATGTCTGGCTATGCCACCACCCAAAAAATATTATGTGCCCATTACGTTTGGGCAATTATGATTCAAGACTGTATTTTAGGAGTCTGAATGTGTCACACATGCTATATCCATAACTGAAAAGCTCGTGCTCCACTTCTTCCTTCGCATCAAGTTGTTGTTGTTTGACCCTTTGTCAAATGGGGTATCAAATTCATGACCTGTAACCCTTCCTCGGTCAGGGGTCATGGTTCCATAATTTTTTCTATAGATTATTTATCTAAATTAAACGAAGCGATGCCTACATATGACAACAATGACAAAACTATTGCATTATTTCTTTTCAATGACGTTATTGCCCAATTTGGTGTTCCAGAAGCCATAACTATAGACCATGGTAAACATTTTCAGATTTACATGATGTATGAACTAACTTCCAAGTTCAGTTTTGAACATGATATCTTAACTCCCTACTACACACAAACCAATGGTCAAGTAGAAGCCATTAATAAGGTTTTGAAAACAATGCTTCAACGCATGGCAGAGATTCATAAAACGAATTGGGCTACTACTCTTTTTTCCACTTTGTGGGCATATCATACATATGTCCAAACTGTGACTAGATCCACACCCTTTCAGTTGGTGTATGGTTTGGAAGTTGTTCTTCCAATTGAGTAATGTTGTACTTAAAGCTAGTTGTTGAGCTTCTTCCTACAACCTCCGCTGAAGAATTATTTTTCCACTTATCTTGGATAGATGAAACTCAACATGATGCCATAATGGCTAATGATACTCACAATTTTTTTATCAAAGCAAAATATGACCAAAATGTTAAACCTCATTCCTTTTCGGAAGCTGATTTGGTCCATTTGTATGACTAGGAAGTCAATAAACTAGGAGTTGGGAAACTTGAACCAATGTGGTCAGCTCCATATATCATTAACTGTTTTCTTGTGAAAGGGTTCTATGTGCTTGTAGAGTTTAACTAAATTCACTTGGTGCAACCCTAGAATGGGTTGTACCTCAAAATATATTATGTTTAGAATTTCTCTACATACTCACTGTATACATACTGTATAGGTTTTCTGGTTTGTTTGTAGTGTGTTTTCTTGAGTTTTTT
Source organism: Pinus tabuliformis (assembly GCA_031772625.1). Classification (NCBI taxonomy): domain Eukaryota; kingdom Viridiplantae; phylum Streptophyta; class Pinopsida; order Pinales; family Pinaceae; genus Pinus; species Pinus tabuliformis. Next base: position 1,288,222,378 of record CM062811.1, on the reverse strand, counting down.
CTACCATCTATGCTTATCCTGGGTTACATTTGATTTCCAGAAGTTGACATTCCCTCAACCATATGTTGGTTATGCTAATGTTGCTAGTCATAGTACATGGAACCTTTCCTTCGTAGCATGGGAAATCTGTGCTCCCAATGATAAGTTAGTGAGTTTGCAAGAAATTTGCAATGGTCACTCAACTAATAATATTGTTGAGTATACCATAGTGATCAAAATTTGTTTTGATTCCATTTCGCGTGGTATTTGTCATGTGGTAGTTAGAATTGATTCACAACTTGTGGTGCTACATCTAAACAATGTCTATTCAGTAAGAATTTTAACTTTTTTATGCATGTTTTAAAGGGTTCACCTCTTAGAATGACATTTTGATTACATTCAATATCAACATGTTGCTAAGAGTTGTTGACGGTGTTAGACCCACCAACATTCAAGGGATCACCCTAGTATGAAGTCCCAAATAAACCTCACACCATTTGGTGTGCGAGTCTGTTGGCTTGTTGGGGCCTGATCTAGGTTCAGAGGTGATTTAGCCAAACAAATCCCGGTACTATTAGCCCTTTGGGCAACAACTCGTGGAGCATGGACTAAGGTCTCACCTAAAGTAGTATGGGAGGGTGCTAGAACCAAGTTTCCGCACCGTGGAGATGTATGATGAGTGCAAGATGTCCATGGTTGCGCACATCGCTACGCGCACTTACACATACCTCGCAACCTGAGATGTTGCCTTCGTGCAGCCCTACATAGGGGCTGAATAGTGTTATTACTCAAGTCCTTACTAGTAATCCAATATTAGTTAATTAACTTAGCTTATCTGTATGCTTTCAGTTATACTTAACAATATCCACAATTCATACAAGTGTGCGAAGTAAATAAACAGTATATATCCAACAGACAATAACCCAAGAATAGATACACAGAATTAAGATGAAACTTCTCTTTATTATTCTCTTCTTTCGGTTACAGCCTCTATTATGCCCTGTGCGCTCAGCTGCAGGGGTCCACACACTCATTTGCGAGCTCTAATAGGCCTCTGTGCACTCAGCTGCAGAGCCTTTTGCTACCCTACAACCCAAGACACCCTTCGCACTATGACTTGATGTCTAAGACCCTTCATGTCCATTCTCTATTCAATCATCTCTTTACAACTTAGAGCCTCACTCTATTTATACAATCCCATGGTCCTCGGACAATGGGTAGGTCGACATTACATTTAAAACTTAGGGTGGACAACCCTATGACTCTAACATACACTTTGTGCCCACAATTTGCAGAGCTTTACAGCAATATCAACTCAAAACTTTGGCTTTGAGCCCCAAAACATGTTGTGGGGGGATTCCATGCCCAACAGGCCCCCAACACAAACATTGTGACTCATCCTTGAGTCACTCTGTCAGCACGACAATCTTGGCGCGGAGTCCCTCCAATTGTTCTCCGACGGTACTGATGTTCGTAGCGCACTGAGCTGCTACTTGGTAAACCTGCTACCTCCACTCTGCTGAGGCTCTAGTGATTGAACTGTTCCCATCCATCTTGACTAGTATATGTTTATAGTCCTGCGCCTTTGTCTGGCTCCCTCGAGCGTGAAGACTGTGCTTATGTCCGTTAATCAAATAGCTGACCCACCTATGTAAGGCTTCAAGTGGCTACCATTCACTTTTCTTGGGAAGGGTTCTCCATTTAGTTTGACGAGCTAGACCGCGCCTCCATCTGTGACTTCCTTAACTAAGTATGGTCCCAGCCAATGCAACTTGAATTTTCCCATAAAATTTTCAAACTTACTGTCATGTAGGCGTAAACCTACTACATGGTTCTTAACTAATCCGAAGATAGTCCAATCATCTAGTAGACCTCTAAGAATTTGTGGGTGTATTCTTTGAACGTGTCAACAATGATGCGCAAAAAGATGGCTGGTGCATTCTTCAATCCAAACGGCATAATGGTGTACTGCAAGTAGCCCCATTCTATTGTGAAGGCAATTTTTCTTCTGTCCTCCGATGAGTTCTTGATCTGGTGGTACCCCAAAAACCCATCCGTGAATGAGTATGCTTCTTGCCTACCAACATTTTCCAATACCTCATCTATGAAGAGTGTTGGGAATGGGTCATGTACAGAGGCGTTGTTCAGCTTTTTGAGGTCCACGCATATTCTTATTTCACCCTTCTGCTTTTTCTCCTATACTACAATAGGACTGACCGATTCGGATTCTTCCATGGGCTTAATAATTCTGGCCACGAGCATTTTGTCTAAATCTGCGTGGACCCTTTCCTTATATTTTGGATTCAAGCAGTAAGGCCTCTACTTAACCGGCTTCGCATCGGGTTTTAGAGTGATCTTCATCATTTCTAAGTCACCAACGATCCCTTTTAAGTCTGTAAACTTGGTCGGGAATAAGTCTTGGTACTCGCGGAGTAATTCAGCAACCTTATCCACCATGGCATCATCCCAATAGTCTCCGAGCATGGCATACCTTGGTTTCATGTCTGTCCCAATGTTTACCTACTTCGTTTTTAGTTGCGCGGTGACATTGGTATCCCCAATCAATGGTCCTCGAAACTCGCGACATCCTTCCATTTCTGGAATGTTAATATTCTGTGGATCCTCATCTTCCTCCTCAAAATTTACAGTCTAACATTCTAGCGCATAGCTCAACTGTGTCACCCATTCCGACCAAATCACTTCCATTGGCTCCTGGGGTATTTTGAAGATAGCTGCTTTTACTACTTGCAGCGCATCATCAACTATATCCCACCAACGATCTTAAAACGTGAGTGTTAATAGAAATACCTCATGTAAGATACCCCATTCGCTCATACCATGACGGAGCTCTGTCTCTGTATTCCAATTCATGGGTATGATATCTAGGGTATGATAGAACAAATGCACCCATTTAGGCTATGGCTTTTCCCCGTAGGCCTTGGTCCATTTCGTGAGGTGTGCACGTGGATCATTGCGACTGTCATATTTGTCTGTTAATCGCACCTACGGTTTCCCAAATCGTAGGCACATCATCTTTCTACATTCGCGCCAGTCATCAAAACTCTACTGGTGTGTACTCCACCACCTTGCGGGCATAGCGCATAGTGCCCATTTTAGAGCATCGAACCACTACTATTCTGGCACTTCTCTTTCAAATTTGTTCAGGAATTCATCCACCTCGGTAAACTCATCATACATAGGTAGATCCCTCCCCTCTATTGCTACACATCGTAGTGACCTTATCATCATGTTGCTGTTTAGCGTGGTGACCTCATGTAACCAGTTATGCCATCGTTCTATTTCCTCATCTGAATCTGATGTGTAGGAGCTTTTGCGCTCACACGAAATCCTGCCATCTGCTGTTGGATTCACCCAATCCTTCTCTCGCACAGTTATCTTGTAGATACAGTCGAGATCGTTATCATTATCATTGTCGGGCACCTGTTCTATGTAGCGCACCCAGTCTGCAGGGTTTAGTGACACTACTACGCGTAGTGACGTTTTCTCGAAATCATTTTGCCCTTCTTCAGATTTATCATTGTGTTCATATCAGTGTCCCAATCTATTCCTAGTAGCACTAGATAGGGATTGTTGTCATCAACAATCTCTATCACTTTGAAATATGCAAGCACTCTCACACCTTCAATATCCACCGTTACTCCCTGCAATCTTCCCATGGGTAGGATCTTTTACTGGTTTGCCATTCATAAATGAATAAGAGACCACTGCAATGCGGGCCTGCCCATGCGATCCCATGTCTACTTTGGCAGTACATTTGCGTTTGATCCTAGATCTAGAATTACTTGATCCATTTCATACTCCTTGATTTGCGTAGTCAATCTTGTCTCCCTTCCTATTCATGATGTATGTTTTCTGAGCTTATCGACTACACAGAGTTCTTCTAACCCCGTGCACCTAGTGATAATTTCTTGCAGTCCCTTCACCGCTTTGCTGTCATGCAGTAGCTTTATGCATGTCTCCAGAAAGGTAGTGAGCATTTAAGGATCCATCTCCGGTTCTTGTTGATCCTTACTACCTGAAGTGGAGGCCTCTGTGAAGCTCTTCTTAGCTTCCATGAATGTCTCCTTCGCATGCTCCAAATCAAATTAAGGTTCCTTTGTAGGAGCCTTCTGAACCCACACACTTTCTTCAGGCTGCTTACCCTCGTCATTTCCTATCGTGACACCACTTTACAGCACGATGTTTACATTTGGGTCCTCTTCACGCGGCTCAGACCTCATCATTTTTAGGTTCTAAGTCAGGGGAGGATGGAGTACTCCTTTATCGCGCAACCTCATTATCAGTGTAGGGTAGTCCTTGTCTCATGATCAAATTGTTGAGATTGCAACAAGATGATGGAGCTTAGTGAAAAGAGTCGCCTTCACTAAGTGGGCCCGCAGGCAAATTATGGCGCAAGTTCTATTTTTTATCACAGTGTGGATGATCACAGTGTGGGTGACCATAGTGTGAGTGATCACAGTGTGAGTGATCATAGTGTGGGTGACCAAAGTGTGAGTGATCACAATTTGGGTGATCAAAGTCTATTTTTAGACTGGCTGTCAAAAATAGAAAAGTCAAATATTATTGTCTCATAATAATATTTGGACTATAAACTTGATCTTATTCTCTTGGAGCACTTCAGTTTGAGCTACAGATGTGGCCCATGCAGCTTTCAGAAGGAAGTACGCTTTTCTTATGAGTCAGTTGAGTTGTTGCATGCATGACTTCAGTTAGAACTTAATCAGTTGTGTTTGGTGGAGTTGATTGTGGAGTTGATGGAGTTGTGTTCAGTTTAGCTTTGTTAAACTGGTTGTATTTATTCTAACTGGAAAATAGACTAGAGATGAGTTGGGTGAATTAGTTATTAATTAATTCACAAGTTATTAACTCATAATGAAACTATAGAATACATCAGTTAACTCAGTTGCATGTCAGTGCATGTTCAGTTCAGCAGGGACAGGTGTTAGAGAATCAGATTGCTATCAGTTGTGACTATAGTTGTGCATCAGATCTTGCACAATCAAAGGATTGAGTATGCCAATGAGTTTGCTCATGTATTTGCCCAGTTTGTAGCCCGTGCTCACGTATTACAGAGTGTGAGTGATTCTTTGCAGGTGAAATACGAATTTGGTAAACCATTCTCATCAGTTCTTGAGCAGGTATTGAGCTGGAGAGGCAGGCAAGCAGTGGAATAGATTTGGAGATCAGATCTAAGCTGTATTGTGTGTAACAGGTGGAGCTGGTACTGGATTGCTTGTGATAAGCATTGTACTTTGTAATGTTACATGGTCTCAATCATTAATATACAGATAGTGTGGGGTTTTTAGCAAGATGCTTTCCCCGGGTTACATATTGTGTTAATGTGTGAATGCTCTTGATGTTTTATTGTTATTGATGTTGCTATATTGATGATCAACGTAGAGGAGCTTATGTATTGTGTATATATTCCGCAATAGTACATGATCAGGATAATCTCTATTGAATATGTGTTAAATTATTCAAAATTTCTACACAAATTGGGTACAATGCAAACAAGATTCTCTTGCTGGATTTGTACAATCACGGACATAATGCCCTCGCCCTCCGTAATTGTAATAAATCAACTGTTTGCAATCCCTTCCTGGTCCCATTCTTCCTCGACCTCGTCCACGCCCCTAAAATCTAGTGCACACCATCCCTATATTTTTATCGAGGGCTCATTTTCCAAACTGCACCCTTTATTTAGGGTTCCAATACATCATTAGTTCATAGCCTCTGCAAGTGCGATCATCATGGCCAACCGACCTACAGAAATTAAAGAACAATTGTTGGGATGTCTGTGTATACTTTTGTAATAGATGACAATTATCCGTAGTATGTTTTACTACTATCTGACAAATTGCACACCATAATGCAGGCGCCGCACTCAGTCCTGCTTGTGCCTCTGGTCTCAATGGCATCGGCCCTCCTCCCACCAAGTAATTTGGGAAGAATGGATATTGGTCCTTGCCATGTCCCTGTGCCTTGCATTTTATGCACCATACCCCCTTGCGCACATCTGGGCAAGTTGTCCTGTCCTGTTTTAAACTCTACATTTCCAGACACAAATTCTTAAGTTGCATGTGAATTTGTTGGACTCCCAGGCCAGGATCTTGTATTGGGGTCTTGTGTAGTCTCATTGCAATCTCCAATGCTTCGGCCTGGGTGGATGACTTCTGCTGCGAGATCAACATTCTTAGATGCAGCATTAGTGACACTACAAACCATGCATAGTGTTGCCCATCTGTCAAGGTCATGTTGGCTTCGCAGATCATACCCATCAGTCTCTGATCCAGCTCCCAGTGGGTCTCGCCTGGAAGCATCGCGATTTCCTTAAACCCAATAATCGACTTGTGTGTCCGTTTTGGCCTTCTAAATTCCATGTTCAATGTAGCTTGGATATCTGTGATCCTTGCATTTGGATTGTCATTAGATTACTTAATATACCACGTAAGTGCGCGGTCCTGCAACGCGCTTACCAGTTTTGCCTTTTTATGTTGTCATTTTTGACTCCTTGTGCTTCCCATACAACCTTTACCATGAACCATAATTTGTCCAGATCTTCATTTCCTACTCCTTTGTATACTAGCAATTTTATTGCGCTCGCCATATGGAACTGTGGTGATGGTAGAGGTGGTGTGGGTATAGATGGAGGTGACGATGATGCAACTGGCGGCGGTGTAGGTGCTGGTGGTATGCGCGGAATTCACTACCTTATCAGCCTGATTGTGATTCTCATAGAAACTTTCGCAAGCTCTTCCTCGCTTTCCCACCGAGGCGAAATCAAGGGTTATTTTCTAATTCTTCACTAGTTCCATTTTTGTAGATCCTCCCACTCCCCGTGGCCCCAAAAATCAATTTATTCACATAACCTACTTTTCACACAGTAGCATCTTAATCCAAGTATTCAAAGATTTAATGTACTTACCTCGCGTCCCCTTGAGGAAGCATCATTTCACCTTGCTGTAGCTGATTGATGTATCTATCGCAAACTCAGTGATAAACCCTCCTATGATTCGATCGAGCCAATGGTCCACAACGCACGCGATCTTATCCTCTCACACTTCTAGTCTACGCACCCACTCTGGAATCCACAAGATTAGTTTGTCGAGCCTACACCTTCCCTGATTGTTCACTAGCTTCGCGATCCACTCGTACAACTTAGAGGGGAAGGATGCAAAGAAAATTTCATGGATTTCCGTATACATGTAGTGCTCTAACCACTGTTCTTTTGATACTCATGGATTCGTAATTTCCTACACCGCAAACTAGTGAATCTTTCTGTCTAGCCACTTTTCAATTTCTTCCTTTGTCAGATTCCAGTGCCACGACATCAAACATCCCTTATGCAGATCCTGGTCCCGACAATGGAACCATTTGTTGGCTTGTTGGGGCCTGACCCAGGTTTAGAGTTGATTTAGCCAAACAAATCCCGGTACTACTGGCCCTTTCGGCAATAGCCTACAGAGCAAGGACTGAGGTGTCACTTGAAGTAGTATTGGAAGGTGCTAGAACTAGGTTTTCGCACCCTCGAGATGTCTGATGAGTGCAAGTGGTCCACGGTTGCGCACATCGCTATGCGCACTTACCCGTACCTTGCAGCCTGAGATGCTACCTTCGTGCAGCCCTACTCGATGGTCGAACAATGTTATTACCCAAGTCCTTACTAGTAATCCAATATTAGTTAAATAACTTAGCTTATCTGTATGCTTTCAGTTATGCTTAACAATATCCACAATTCATACAAGTGCGCAAAGTACATAAATAGTATATATCCAATAGACAATAACCCAAGAACAGATACACAAAATTCAGATAAAACTTCTCTTTATTATTCTCTTCCTTCGGTTACAACCTGTATTCTTCCCTACGCACTTAGCTGTAGGGGTCCACGGACTCAGCGATGGACTCTACTAGGCCTCTACGCACTCAACTTGGGAGCCTTTTCCTACCCTACGACCCAAGACACCCTTCGCACTATGACTTAACCTCTATGACCCTTCATGTCCGTTCTCTATTCGATCATCTCTTTATAACTTAGAGCCTCTCTCTATTTATACAATCCCATGGTCTGCGGACCATGGATAGGCCGATATTACATTCAAAACTTAGGGTAGATAGCCCTATGACTCTAACATATACTTTGCGCTTGCAATTCGCGGAGCTTTACAACAATATCAACTCAAAACTTGGGTTTTGAGCCCCAAAACATGCTATGGGGGGGATTCCATGCCCAACAGAGTCCCATCTAGTATGGCGACCCAGTTGCCATTATCTTAAGAATTTTCCTCAACTCTTTCTTGTCAGCATAGGAGAGTGGTCTACTTTGTCTTCAAGAAGTGAGGTTCGCATGCCTGGTGTTTGCTAGTGTTACTTATGTCAATGGTTCTTTCATTGTCGAGGTAGAGGGTGCGAGTGAGTCCTAAGTTGGTTGGGAGGAAGCCCCAACTCTGTTATGAACACACAACACAATAGGATGATCCAAATTGGATCTTAAACACTCTCTAAGTTTTCATGAACTCTTTAAAAATCATGCCAAAGATTCAAAGTCTTGTAAAAATCAAGCTATCGAAAGGAATCCTCAGACAGTTGTGAATTGTGGTAAGTGCGGATCCACGAGGGCCATCAATCTAGCGTGTAGAGTGGTGGACCATGGTAACAAGCGCTGACACCATCTAGCAAATGTAGGGACAAAATGAAGAAGCGGAAGTAGTTTTTGATATGCGATTAGTAGGGCAAACCTCTCAGTGGAGGAAAGCCCCAAGCACCTGGACCCGAAATAATTATAAAACGCAGAAGACAGTGCTTCGATTATGTCGGAGCGAGATTCCACAAAACTGGCAGAATATCGGAGGGGCTTCGAGCGGTAAGTGGTTTCAACCGAGTTCCACCCGATGCCATATAGTGATTGCCATGCATCACAGTGAAGAGAGAGAAAATTGCTCACATCAGACGGGTAAATGTCATGCTACTTAGCCGCTCAATATGAACGATGTCCATGGGATATGGGGCCCCCAGATCAACGACGGAGATGCATACTGATGGATGACCAGATTTGACAAGGTTATGAAGTGAGGTCACATAGGATTTGAAGTCTAATATGGACGATGTGTTGGCAGAAGGTTGTGTTTCGCGGGTATTCATGGAGTTAATAGTAAAAACGGTCGTTTCGAGTATGTCCAAGGGAACTGACACTCATCTGTTATGAAATAGGTGGCCACCTCCCTGTGAGGTGTTATAGAGTGACAGATTACAGAGGACAGAGGGATTCAAATGGATAGAGGTAGGGGAACCAGAAACCTGGTAAGTAGAAATGAATAGTCAAGAAGAAGATTGGCTTTAAAGCCACAAACTGATAGAGAGAGCAGTAAGCAGAGCTGAGGGCAGAGAGAAGAAGCTGAGCTGACCTATAGAAGCAAAGGTAGCATCGAGCCAGTGTGAGGACAGAGACAGAGAGAGACAGAGATTCTGTGTGCTCTAGAGAATGCTTGAGAGGTTCAAGCGCACTTGTCTGTAATGCCTATCATGTATGAGTCTCAGATTGGGCTCATACTACTATGACCATTAGAGGTCGAGAGTCAGTAAGGAGAGTCTGTGTACTCCAGAGACTTGGGGGATCCAAGTACAGTCTTGCTGATTTGTATCTGTTGTGTGAGACTGAAACTGAGCTCACTATTGTAAAAAAATTGCTTGAAAACATAATAGAGAGGCCACCACTGAAGGCTAGACCAGGAGACATAGCCCAAGAGTATTGGGTGAACTCCTTATTAAACTTGTTGTGTTTATATGTTTGCCTGTTATGTTTTATTTTACTGCTTTGTTGCCTATGTATTTCGCAATCTTATCGATCCGTTGCATAAAATAACATAGGCGCATCGATGCACATGAGTCTATAATACCTTATTGTTTGTCTTAGATAAATTACAAATCAAGTGGTATGAGAGCTTTAGGTTGCTAAGGTTAGACAAGCTTGTGCTGGATTTTGTTGTTGAATTCTAACTAGGACAAAACTCAAACTAAGAGAAGGATAGTTGGTTGAAGCCAACCCAGAAATTGGAAGAGTCTATCCTAAGAGGAAAATGGTAGAAGAAACTCCCTTGGAATCAGACTCCTAGTTCATGGATAGTTTCATGATCATGAGAGCCATGGTAGAAGAAATGTATAGAGAATTTAAGAAAGGTAGAGATGAAGATTCATCAGACTCCAAACAAGATAAAGGAGCAGAAGAATCTCTCCTCAATGACCATTCTAAAGGCAAAGGAAAAGAAGAAAAGCTTCCCACACCTCCCAATAGCCCTGAAAATAAAAAGAAAACATCTTTGATTAAATTAGATGTTAAGTTCGATTTGCCAATATATGATGGAGAGTTGAATGCAGAGAAGCTGGATAATTGGATTAGACAGATTGATGTATATTGCAAGGTGCAGAAGGTTGATTCAAACAAAAGTAAGATTCAGCTAGCCAACCTAAGCCTTGGAGACACTGCCTTGGTATGGTGGGAAGGCAGGACACAAGCTGACATGAAGAGGCATGGTAAAATCCTTTCTGTCTGGAGTGAATTTTTTTCTGCAATTAAAAAATAGTTCTATCCACTAGCTTATATGCAGCAAGCTATGATGAGTTGGAAAAATCTTCACCAATTAAAGGGGAAAAGTGTACAAGGCTACACCCAAGAATTTAGAAAAAGATCTTTGATTCTAGGAATTTCTTTAGACTCACTTGAAACTCTGTTGAAGTATATAGGTTGTCTACACAGCTATTTAAAGTACACCATTCTCGTTTTTAATCCCAATAGCATAGATGAGGTATTTGTTCAGGCTACACATCTAGAGGCTATAGGAAAGAATGTGAACCCAGAAGTTGGGGGATCATCAAAACCCACTGCAAGAAAGAACAAGGAAAAGAGAAAGCAGAAATGGAAAGAGAGGAAGACAAGTGCTATACAAAAGACGAAACCTTCATGCACTCACTGCAAGAAGGATGGGTATGATGATGAACACTGCTAGATTCTGCATCTGGAGATGAGACCCAAGAAGTTCGATGGCAAAAAGAAGAAGACTTCCGCTGCTATTCAAAAAGATTTGGGGTCAGACTCAAGGGATGAAACAACAATCACAACCACAGGTATAAAAGGTAAAAATTCTGAAGCATCTACTAGTAATTTTGCACAATCTACTGATAATGAATAAAATGAGAGGAAAAGACATAAGCTTTTTCATATTAGAGTTATTTCCAAGCATCAAAAGATTGATACTTTGTTTGATAGTGGCTCACAAGTAAACTTAATTTCTAAAGCAATTGTAAAGAAGCTGGGATTACTAACCACACCTCACAAGAAGCCATATCCATTGGGTTGGTTATGTGATAAAGCAAAGCAACAAGTGACTAGACAATGTAAACTTAGGTTTTCTTTTGGGTCAACATTTGTAGATGAGGTTGAGTTAGATATAGTTCCTCTGGATATATGTGGAATTTTTTTAGGAAGTCCTTACTTGTATGATAGAAAAGCCATTTTCTATAGAGCTAAAAACAAGTATCAACTCATTAGAGATGGAATCGAATATATTGTAAGAGCTCATAAACTCAAGAATAATTATACTCTCATAAACTCAAGGCAGATGAAAAGAATTGTAAATTCATGCAAACAATTTTTACTGTGGTTGTAAAGGAAAAGAAACCTGATAAAACCAATGCATTTGAAGGTTGTAATGCTAAACAACAAGCTGATTTAGAAAAAGTTGTTTTAGAATATGATATACTATTTCTAGAAACTAAAAGTCTACCACCCAAAAAGGAAATAGTGCATGATATTAATTTGTAGCAAGATGCTCCATTGCCTAACATCGGAATGTACAGGTTGTCCACTTTGGAGAATGCAGAAATCAAGAAGTAGGTATAGGAGGTACTCAAGAAAGGGTTCATAATACCTAGCACATCACCATGTGGGTCTCCAATTGTCTTGGTGAGAAAGAAAGATTGCTCATGGAGAATGTGCATTGATTACCAAGCACTAAATAAGATAACGATAAAAAATCATTATTCCCTTCCTCACATAGATGATCTACTAGATTAGTTGAAAGAAGTTGTTTACTTTTCCAAGTTGGACTTGCATAGTGGCTACCATCAGGTCAGAGTTACAGAGTAAGATGCATGGAAGATTGCTTTCAAAACAAAGCAGGGATTGTATGAGTGGTTAGTTATGCCTTTTGGCTTATCTAATGCTCCTGCTACTTTCACGAGAGTAATAATGATGTACTCAGGCCTTTTATTGATGATTTTGTCATTGTATATTTAGATGACATTCTTATATTTAGTAAAACATGGGAAGAACATTTGAAGCATGTAAAGCAGACTCTAGATGTTTTGAAAAGAGAAAATCTTTATGTTAAGCTATCAAAATGTGAATTTGGCAAAACATCTTTGAATTATTTGGGTCATATTGTAGGGGGTGGTGAATTGAAGATATATCCCTCTAAGGTTGCAATCATTGTAAATTGGCCTAAGCCCAAATCTGTTATCGAAGTTAGAAGCTTCCTAGAAGAAGCACAATATTAGAGAAAGTTTATTGCTAACTTTTCCTTGATTGCAACTCCATTACATGCTTTAACAAGATAGAGCAAGGTGTTTCAGTGGGGAGGCAAACAACAGAAAGCCTTCGACATCTTAAAAGAAAATATTAGTACAACACCAGTACTAGCATTGTCCAATCTTCAAAGACCCTTTGAGATTGAAACGGATGCCAGTGACTATGCCATGGGAGCAGTATTGATGTAGCATGGTAAACCCACATGTTATCATTCTGAGACATTTAATTCTCCAATAGTTAATTATCCCACATATGATAAAGAATTGTATGCATTAGTACAGAGTGTGAAAAAGTGGAAACATTATCTAATGGGAAAAGAGATAGTTATACATACTGATCATCAACCACTTCAATATTTGCACTCACAAACTAAGTTGCAGCAGTCAAGACACTATAGGTGGATGGGCTTTCTACAACAGTTTCATCTAGTCATCAGATATAAAAAGGGCATACACAATAAATTTGTAGATATGTTGTCCAAACCAGTCATAAATGCATCTACTATACTTAAGCATAACTCAGTATTGCATGAATGCTACATTGAACAATATGTTCAAGATATAGATTTTAAAGATGTATACGCAACTTTAAGTCATGGAAAACAAGTAGAAGAATTTGATTATCATGTTAAGGACCGACTCTTGTATCATTTTGGAAAGTTATGCATTCCTCAAACCGAAAGAGTAAAGATAATTCGAGAAGCAAACACTTCTCTAATATCAAGTCACTTTGGTGTAAGTAAAACAGTTGCATAGTTGCACAACTGCAACGATTTTATTATTGGCCAAAAATGAATGAAACAGTTTCTAGATATGTAAGAGGGTGTACCATGTGTGCTAAAAGCAAGCCCAACAATAGAAAACTAGGCTTACACTCCACTACCAGTTCCTTCTCATCCTTGGGAAAGTTTTTCCATGGACTTTGTTGGGGGATTGCCTAAATCTAGAAAAGGTTATGACTATTTATATGTTATTGTGGATAGGTTTAGAAAAATGTGTATTTTAATACCCTATAACAAACAGATTATAGTTGAACAAACGTCAAAATTATTCTTTCAACATGTATGGGTTCATTTTGGATTACCCACTTCCATTGTATCTGATCAAGATTCCCGCTTTGTTGGGAAGTTTTGGTCAAGTCTGTGGGAATTGATGGACACCAGACTGAAGAAGAGCAGAGCCTTTCATCCACAAATAGATGGACAAATAGAAGTGGTCAACAGGACAGTGATCCAATTGCTTTGAGGCTATTGCAGCAAGCATCCCAAGCTTTGGAATGAACATTTATTTTATGTGAAACATGCTTGCAACTGTGCTAAACATTCTTCTACACAGAGATCTCCTTTTGAGACTTGTTTTGGTTTCACACCAAGGTCTCCCTTGGATTTTGTCTTTCATAAAGACATAGTGGTTGATGGACATAGTGGTGTGGACAAGGCAACCAAATTCATTAAACGAATACAATAAATTCACTAGGCAGTATAGGAACAACTGGAAAAGAGCCAAGCCAAGTACAAGGCAAGGCTTGATAAGCATTGGATTGAGCATAGTTTCCAAGTTGGTGATCAAGTCTAGATGTATATCAGCAAAGACATCATGCAAGGTGAAGGTAAGAAGCCGAAGCTAATAAGGTATGGACCTTTCAAGATACTTGAGAAAATTGGTGAGAATGTTTTTCGCCTTGATTTGCTAGCTTACATGCAAATCTATTCGGTAGTTAATGCAGAAAGCTTGAGACTATTTGAACCTTCATTGATTGAATATCCTGAAGAGCAGAGTCAATTGCCTTCTATTGGTGATCTATTGCCTAAATATCTCAATGAATTGTAGCAAGATACAGTTCTGGACAAGAAGGTGAGAACTACGCATAGAGGGGATGTTCAGTAGCTCAGGGTTGGACTCAAAGGCTCAAAACCAAGCAGTGCAAAATGGATAGAAATTGGGCAAGCAAGGAATCTATACCCTCACTTGATTGATGCTTAAAAAACCAACTTTTGGTGGTCCAAAAGCTTTTTTAGTGGGAAGGCCATGATCCAAATTGGATCCTAAACACTCTCTAAGTTTTCATAAACTCTTTAAAAATCATGCCAAAGATTCAAAGCCTTGGAAAGATCAAGCTATTGGAAGGAATCCTCAAACAATTGCAAAATACGGTTAGTGCGGATCAACGAGGGTTCTCGATCTAGCGTGCATGGTGGCAGACCATGTAATGCTGGCTGACACCAACCAGCAAATGTAGGGACAAAATGAAGCAGCGGAGGTAGTTTCTGATATACGATTAGTGACAAGTCGCTAATCGCATATCGTAGGGCAAACCTCTCAGTGAAGGAAAGCCCCAAGCACCCATACTCAAAATAATTATAAAACACAGAAAATAATGCTTTGGTTCCATCAGATTGGTAACTTCCTGGTGCAACCAAGGATTGTCCACTGGCAAGCTTGACCTCAATGTATAACTCACTCAACCATCTTCAAGGGTAGAGAATTTGATACATTGGGAGAGAGCTAAAGAAAACAAAGGTGGCGGACTATCTTCATGCTGAGAATTTGATGAGGGAAGGCTATTTTTATGACATATGTTTAGACATGTGTGTCTATTGTGTCTAGTTTTACTTTCCCATTAGGTTCACATAACTTGGTTATATATATGTAGTCACATGAATTTATCTACATGTGAATAATCACATGTACATGTATTTATCCATATGTGAATAATCACATGTGGTCAAACATATTTATCCACATGTGATTATCTTCTAGGAACTTATAATTTTTTGTTTTTCCAACTACATTGCTTACCCTACCTATCGTTTATAATATATATATTGGAGGTATGTGGAGTGCATTTTGTAAGAGAAATGTGACAAAGGTTGCAGTTGTCATCATGCGTCATTGAAGATTATTTTATAGAAAAAGGCTATTCCCATACCCACTTTCGCATATTTTGATGTTTTAATTTGAGTTAGCAGAAGATCATTTTCATGTTGGCAAACAACAATAACAATTGGAGAGAGATGACACACTTGTAGGGTTGGTCGTAATGAGTTCAATTTTCCTTATGGGCCCTTCCTTCTATTTTGGATTTTCAGGGGTTATTTTTCATTCATGAGGTAGGGAACATACCATAGAGAATATTCTCTTGTAAGATTGTGGGGCATACATCACTCTGTGGAACATTTATGCTTGGAAGTTACAATTGTTTGCTAGGGATGCACTTACCAAGGAACATTTATTGCTAAGTAGGTGGCTGCATTTACTTTAGCAGTTACACTTCCTGAGGGATTTAATTAGCCAAGAATGGTGTACTCCTTGAGGCCATTAATGGTGGGTTTTTAACACCCTCCTCTTGGCTTATATAAGGACAAAAGGCACACTAATATTTCAGAAAACAAAGTTGTTTGTGTTGTATCTTCCAGACATGTGTAGAGCTTGAGCATGGTGCAAGGCTGCTATAGTACTTTATTTTTTGAGTAATACAAAAACCATGTGATTGTTGTTGGAGCCTATCCTTGCCATACAGAACATTTCATATTGTTGCATGATGTATATCAGGCCCTATTTCACTGCTATAACTTACTGTCATAATTTTCAAATTGCAGAATTTCTGTTGAGTAGACATTATTTATCTGTTGTTGTAAATTACCTCTTGAAATGTAGTCTTTGAACTAATGAATATTTCCTTACAGTATTTTAGTATATACTCATATAAAGTTTTCATAGCTTCAATCTAAAGGTTAAAGTTTTAGGAGCTGTAAAATTCATTCTTTGAGTAAAGAGCTGAAATATGGTGTAGAGAACTAACATCGTATCAGAGATGTGCATATGAAATCCTTCAGCAAATCCGTGTATGGATGGGACTGTTTTCTCTGAGACAGAACTGTCAGAAGCTTTCAGTGTGTGCAATTCCCTTGTTTCAGTGCTTGCAATTGGAAAAAACCATGATAATGTTTCCATGTGGTAACCATGAATAAAAGGGACATGATAGATCTGACTCAACACCTAGAGAGATTCCTTATGTATTTCCAAAATATTTGTTTGGTCTCCCACCGACGTGTGATATCAAGTTCACCATTGAACTCAATGTGGGATGATTCCTATATCCAATGTTCCTTATCAAACGATTTCACCCAAGTTATATGAATTACATATGCATCTATAATAATTGTTGAATTTTGGATTAATTTGGCTTAATGAAACATTTTAAAGTTACTAATTTTGGTGATGAAGACGTATTAGTCATTGGAGATTTGCATTTCCTATAAATGGTTGAATAACATCACCATCTAGAAGCAATATTAATTCTCATAGATTGATGACTTCTCTGATCAAATGAAAAGGACCATAATATTCTTAAAATTGATTAGTGATTTTAATACCACCAATTAAGAATTTAGAAGGGCATCCCAAATATTTCATTCAAACCATGATTAAGAAATTATGATTTTATGGTACTGTTTAAGTTTACCAATGCCCTCATAGTCTTCATGAAACTGATGAATGGGGTTTTTTAGAAATACCTAGGCAAGTTTGTTCAACTGTTTCTGGATGACAGTTTGATTTATTCATGTGTTCCAAAGGAGCATGAGGAGAACATAAGGTTGATATTATAGTGACTTGGAGAGAACAAGAATGATTAAAATCTCTCTGGGTGTTCCTTCCTCTAGTCAAAGGTCCATTCTTTGGGCCACATTAATTCTGGAGAAGATATAGTCATGGACCTTGCCAAAATCAAGGCCATTATGGAATTTCTAACAATAAAGGATGCTCATAAGCTACACTATTTCAATGGATTGGTTGGGTATTATAGGAGATTCCTAGAAGAATTCTCCAAGATAGCTAATCGGATTACTAAGGTCAAGAAGAAGGTTAAGGAATTTTTATGAATATAGTAGTTTCAACGAGCCCTTTTGAGGGTTACAAATTAGGCTTACAAATTTGTAAACCACTGCTCTAGTCCTAAAAGTGATAGAAATGGACTAAGATTTGTAGTATTTACACATGCTAGAAATCATATTATTATGTAATGAGTAATTTATCATCTTATGGATTGGTTCATTAGTCAAGAAACAATATCATTATGAAGGCATCAAGAGGAAGGCATCCCAATTGTTTCTCTCCTACCCAATGGATGAGTTACCCCGAATATTGAGAGGAAAAGAACCTGCATAAACCTGCGTCACGAATGAACCTATGTTGATAAAAGGAACGGCTGGTTGCTCTCATTCGTAAAGCTTTGGTCTATCTTCCTTCAAGTACTCATTCCCACTCTTTCCACCTCTTTAGGCATTTGTACCAAAGTGTGGGAAATGTAGTTCCATAACACTAAAAGTAGTCAAATCCATGATTTGGTGAGCCGCAGTCTATATCCAGCTAACCATCAATGCTTTCGTGAGCTGCAATCTTTATCCATATAACTGAATTTCATATGTAGCTATGAAATCAAAGCAAGTATAACCACGAGCAGATAAAGCATAGGCAACAAAGGACGTAAAGACAAAGGCAGGGGTAGAAACAGAGCATTTTGATTCGAAACCAAATGTCAAGATAGTAGGAATAAAGCAAGCAGCATACCTTTCAATGGGAGGGTTACAATTGGGCTCTTATTGAGCTATCTTCCTTTACATGTGAAGGAGAAATACTACTGACTAAAATAATGAAACCTTCATCATGCTGGTCAACACTTTCATTTGCAGGAAGCCCTTTGTAACCATCGTTGTCTATGTTTTCTACCCCATCTTGACCCTTTGTTAAACCTTCAGATATAGGTGGATCAAATTTGCTCTCCTCGATTTCTAGTTTGTTGGTACACTTAATTATACTGAAGGATTCACCTCTTGTAGCAAGTGTCTCATTCTGGATTTTGTATCCATATCTTTTTCATATAGAATCAGTCTCTAAGTTATTGTTGTGTCTCACAAATTTGTTTGAATCAAGAGATACTGATGATGCCAAGCCATCTGAATGACAAGCACTCCGTGAGAGCTTTGAATTATATGAATTGGGTGGAGCATGCTTAGCAGCAACAAATGATGATATTTTGGTATTTGAAACCTTGTTTTGTATGCATATTTACTTGGAAAGAAAGGAGTCTTACCTGTAACATTGTAATTTCTATCATTATCAAAATTTCTCAAACTACTTCCATGACTAGTAGGCTTAGGGGAAGCCAAAAGTTCTATCTAGTCATCATTTCCAAGGACCAGCAATGGCTTAGCAACCTTAGGTAATGATCTTCCAACTACCTCTTAGATTGTTCGCACAGGCTGTGAGGCAATTGAACTTGAAGTGGATTTTTTAAGGCAATGGAGATGTTGGGTCTGTGAATGCTTTTCACCACAAATATTTTTTATGTGTCATTTATTCAAAAGTTTAGGGGTCTCCTATGATTTCTTATTGAATTGATCTTGCAAAGGAGGAATTCCTTCTGTCTTGCTAAAGCTGATGTCAAGTTCATTGGATAGAGGCTTGTCTTGCTTTCCAAGTGATTCTGAACCTTGTTGGTCAATTTGTAGATTTACACAATTTATTGAAATGGAATTTGAAATCTTAATGATAATTTCCATACAATTCACCAAAACTAATCTAGTAAAGGTTAGCAGGATAGAAAATCCTCGAACATCAAAAAGTGTTGATTTCAAATCTCATTAGGTAATTTTACTAGGAGAGCTCTGACGACCAATCTGTAGAATTTCATAATTTCCTTAAGACAACATAGGTAATGAAGTGAGGATTTGTAGGGTAGAAAATTGCCAAACATCCAGAGGTTTTCATTCAAATTGCATTAGGTTTTTTTAAATAACATAAATTTGATTTAACATTCTAGCATTCCCCACATACTGTTTATTTGAGATAAACATTCAAAATCTAAGAGGAATTAAGTAGTATATGCCGTAATTTTGATGGATGCATGTGATCTAGATTTAGCAATGATAAAAGGCATTAGAAAAACTGTGAAAAGAGGTATAAATATATTTACATGCTCAAGAAAACTTTGGGCTAGCTGAAGGTTTGAGAAATTCATCCAGCTATTGTTGTGAAGCAGATCCAGGATGCTCAACATTCCATATTTTGATTCTCCAACTAGTCTTTCCTTGTGCAAACCCTTTGAACCAAGGTTCGAATTGACTATTTTCAGTGCGTAAAATTGTGGTGGGAAAACTGATTCAAAACTCAAGTACTACAAAAGAATATGGTTTGAGAACAAATATCATAGATTTTTTTTTCCCGTAAGAAAAATCATAATTTTTTTAATAAAACAAAATTACATGTTGTATATGCTGTTCGCATTCCATCTGCAAGTCAAAAAGACCTCAGATTAGGGGAACATAAGAAATAGATGAAAAAGAACATCTAGGGGAAATCATGTTTTCCTCCCCTTTTATTCTCGACCTTGCGGCACTCCCCTTGAGATGGAATCATGGGGAAAAGTTGAAGTGGATTTTCAGTGCCTGGTCAAGGATTTTCCTTGTCCGAATCAGAGGTGTCTGATGCGTGTATCCTTTTGGTTCCATTGTTTTCCATTGTATCTGACATATTTTCCGGTTGTGATTCCATAGATTCTTGTGGAGGTGTATTCTGGGTTTCTGCTTCTTTGTCTGCTTGATTGTTCTCATTAGGGATGGCCTCTTCCACTTCTATTTCCTCCTCCTCCTCTAGATCTGGTGGGAGGAAATTCCAACCCTTGTGGTCTTTTCCTATTTTCTTCTTCCTTCTACTATCTTTTTTGGCTTCTGGGCATGTATTTTGTAGATGTCCTATTTGTTGACATGTTCTGCACCTAAATGTTGTGTTTTCATAGTCCAGTATCTAAGTCCAGCTTCGTTGATTGTGTTTCAGCTGTATGCGGTCCGACAAGCCCTTACTGAGATCTAATTCCACACAAATGTGTGTGAATGTAAAAATTATTTTGTCCACTATTTGCATATCCATTTTAATATATCTGCTAATGGTGTTGCCTATACATGCAATAACCTTTTGGTCCCAGAAATGTATTGGGAGGTTATGTAGACGTACCCAAACTGGCATCCTGGAAACAACCATAGTATTGGCATCGAAATCCAGGAACCATGGTGTGATGAAAAGGCCTGAAGATCCCCTGAACCATGGTCCCTCCTATATCACTATGTCTCTTATCATTGTTGATTGGAATTTGACAATGAAAAACCCTTTGGAGCATAGGTGGATCTCACAGTTTAAAGTCCATTTTGTGAAAATCCAATGGAATAGTTCAAACAGTTTTGGCCAAAAACCATTAAAATGACAAATGATGGCTTGTGATTCATAACTATTACATACCTCATCTATTTCTGGTATGTCTATATTTAGTTCTAGTGTATAGTTTAGTTGCTCCACTATGTATGGACTAGGTTCTATTCCAGCCTGCTTGGGAGCTTCTGTAGGAGATTTTCCCCCTTGTAAGATGTTCTTGAACGATATACCTTCATTTTTATGCTTCTGATGTGGATCTGATTTGTTTTTTGGTTTTGTGCTTGTCCCGCTGCCTCCTTCTGTTTGTTTTGTTGAGCTGTGAATTGTTGCTCCACCTCACAATCTCAGATTGAGTGTTATAGTAGAATCTGGCATAATGTTGTAGTCATAAATGGATCTATAATCTTGTATGGTTCTGCCCCCATAGAGCAGATGTTGCAATCCATCCGGATAATCAGTTTGATGGGCGATGATATTCTTCAGGTTCATAATACCGTCTGTTGCATGGACCCAAATCAAGGTAGATTTCCCCAAAGGGGTTTTAATAAAAATTTGAAAACGATTAGAAATTACCAAAGAGGGGGGTTCTGAGGTCTTCTGGTTCATGCATAGTTGTGCCGCTTCTATGCCTCCATAATGCTCTGTAGTCCTGGAGCTCGCCAATGCAAGGGATGCAATACAGCCTCTGCAACTCGCAGATTTATCCTCATTTCTAGTCTCGGGTTCGACTTCTGTGTTCTCAGACTCCCCTTTCCTCTTCTTATTCCTAGGAGAAACCCTAATAGTTAATACATTAATATAAACGGTACAATATTCAAATTCAAAATCTAGAAAGAATATTTGAGAAGAGCAAAGGGATTCTTTTTACATATTTTATTTTTCTTTTTATAATTTAGTTCAATTTATATTTAAAGATCTTAAAACATTATTTATTTTAATGGGGATGAAATCATTTTTAATGAAGAAAGTATAAGCCCCAAGTTACATGTTACATAATTTGAAGAATTCAATAATATCATAAGAAATTTATTTAAGTCCACTTAAACCATTTTTGGACTCTTCCAAAATGAAACTTTGAAAAGTTGAAGGAAAAATTTATTTCACCATAGAAAAAGTGAAAGTGTCTTCTAGATGTTTTTAGTCCCCTTGCTATCCATACATCTAATTATTATGGAAGAACTCCAGTATATATCCTAATTTGAAGGAATAGTTTCAATAAGGACATTGATATGACCCTCAAGAACTAAATCCAAGAATTGTTCTTTGTTTAATATGATAGGGAAATTCATCTTCTCTTATCATGTACCCACCCCCTAAGTGGCATTAAGGAGGTGAGTTAATGAAAATTTTCCTCTTTAAGTACTATTATAGGATCTCTTTTGAGCTTGTATATGTATTTTTCTCAGCAAGAACTTTCCAGCCATTATATTCTTGCTTAATTATGAGTCATGCATAGAAAGATATGAATTTCTAAAAATTTCTTCATGTTCCCTTTTCCTCAACCACACTAGAAATCATATTAGTGATGTGGCAGCACGTTCACCATGTATTTGTATTATGCCATGTCACAATTAGTATAATTCACCCTTTGGTTCACACTTGTTGAGACATTCATCTTTTCTTAACAACTTATTGGGTTTGGTATTTGTTGTATATGATAGGCATTATCTTATCATGTACCCATCCCTCTAAGTGGCATTAAGGAGGCGAGTTAATGGATTGTTTTCCTCTATATGTATTATTAAAGGGTCTCTTTTGAGCTTGTATAATTTTTTTTCTCAATAAGAACTTTCCAACCATTGTAATATGGCTTAATTATGAGTCATTCATAGAAAGATGTGTCCTTATAAAGATTTCTTCAAGTTCTCTTTTTCTCAACCATGTCAATGATCATAATGGTGATGTGGCAGCAAGTTCACCAGGCATCTGTACTATGCCATGTCACAACTAGTATGATTCATCCTTGGGTTCACACTTGTTGAGACATTCATCTTTTCTTAACTTCTTATTGGATTATAAAGCTACTCCTCCACAATTCTATCACATTCTCACCAATCTTCTCATCACGCCAAGCCTTTTAAACCATGTGACACATCACACATGAACATTTTCTCTATGCAATATGTCACATAGGGGAAAATGTTATCCTATACAATATCACATCGCACAACTTTTCTTTGTATGCATCCTACTTTTCCCTGTGTCTTCTTTGTCCCCCACATCTTCCTCCTTACTCTTTTCTTCCTCTATCTCTTACCTTTTCCTTTATTTTTCTTTCTCTCTTTCTTCATTACATGATGAAACTATTTTATTTTGTGGAAATCCCCTTTCCTAATATTTATCACATCTAAAAAGACTATAGAAATGCAACAAACAACCAAAGTGTGCCATGTATCAACCTCAAAGTTTACAAGAGGTGCAACAACCAATTAGAGCATGCCATGTGGCCTCCTCAATGTTTTCAATGATATTACAATGTGGCACATGCCATGGGACAAAGATTTCCCAACTCATGATATTCCAATAAGTATGCATATAATGTGTTAAATGAATAGGTCATTCCTCTTCGTAGCACGATGCAAGAGGTTGATCTATATCTAGATAATTTCACTTGCATATAGAGGAATAATGTTTTAGCAAACATAGCCAAACCAGTGTGATACTAAACTTTTGATGTACAATGCTAACAAAGCATAGGTTTACTAATTGGATAACATCGTGCTTATTTTCCCACCAGAGTCCCATTCTAACTATGGTTTGCCTCATCCAAGTAGCATTAGTATTTTAAGAATGAGTATCCCCCCCCTGTGATTTCTAATAGGATATGTTGATATGTATATTATACATAGATGAGAGTTATAACTGAAGATCCCCTCCTTATTCTTGTAGTTGTTCGATTTCCACTTCCACCTTGTTATTTCCGATCCTTGCCTAAATCGTGTGTGTCAAACAATGTTCCCCACTGACCTTTTGTTCCCAAAATTCTTTCATGCTGGTTAGCTTTGTCAACCTTTTCTTTTTCATGTCTACCTACTTAGTCTTGTAGACCAATCACCCTAACACCACCTACCCCCTTGGTTTCCATCTATCAGTCTTTATATTTGTTAAAAAAAACAAGGTATGTCCTAAGAATAAATTCCTTCTCAACCCTGGAATCAATGTCTCTTTTACTCAACCCGTGTTTAATTTATTTAATTTACAATAAGCAAAAAATTGTAATCTAAGGTTATCACAATTTTCATAGTGGAAAAATTCAATTTCCATTATCTTATTGCCAAATTGAGATGGAAATTGTTGTTCTATATGTTGGTCCAACCAAGCCTTAGTACACAAGTTGCCTTTATGTTTTTCAAGGTGTTCATACCTAAGTCCCATCACATAGGAATAATGAAGGTTGAACTCAATGTTGTGTGACGTTCAACTATAAAAAAATGGGTTGGAAACAAATCCATTTTTTGCATGTTCAAACTTCAGAGACTGGAATGTTATTTTGAGTAATTTTGAATTTTAGAAGTGCTTAAGGATGATAAACATGGAAGAAACAATGGAAGGAAATCACCCAAAGCCTCTAATGTAGATCCCACATCTCATTTTCCTCTTGGAGGAATGTTATGTGACATTTTTCCATACCAAAATTTTAGTGATCATTATCTTAAAAAATAAACCTTAATAGTGTTTAACTATTTGTAATGCAATTAAGAAAATAAAATACTTTTGTATTATGACAAAAAAATAGCCATTTCGTTGGATTTTTTATGGTCATTGACCAAAGGGACATTGTCCAACTAGATAAATATTGACTTTGTCAAACATCGATATTCTAATAGATAGATAATTGACCTGGTCAAACATCGGATATCTAATGAACATTCAATTGTTGTCATATATCTGACAACCAAAATTATTCAGATATTCGACTAACATATCTTTATATATACAAAGATAATTTTATTTGTCGTATATTCAACAAACATTGGGGCCTTAAAAAAATAAAAAAAAAAGTACTTGCAACTAAAATCTAATAGTATGACCAAGCTGTCAGAGTACAATGTTGGATTTTCCTCCCATATGTACTAGTGAGGGTTAGGGGTTAGGGGTAGGGGTTAAGGGTTAAGGGTCACAGGTTAAGTGGACATGGGGTTAG
Source organism: Pinus tabuliformis (assembly GCA_031772625.1). Taxonomy (NCBI): domain Eukaryota; kingdom Viridiplantae; phylum Streptophyta; class Pinopsida; order Pinales; family Pinaceae; genus Pinus; species Pinus tabuliformis. The sequence continues at coordinate 1,288,197,444 of CM062811.1, read as the reverse complement.
GGCTTAGGGGACTCATGGATTTTAGGATGGGGGTTAGTGGCTTAAGGTTTAATGGGTCAAGGGGTTAATGAGTTATGTGTTATAAATGTACAGATTAAGGGATTGTGGCTTGGGGGTTAAGTGGATAGGAAATTTAGTGGCTATGGGTTAAGGGTTTATGGGTTGTGACGGTAGGGCTCCTAATCCCCTTATCACCACTATTGGGAGTTACCTTGTCAATTTCTGTTGTTTCCTTCCCTCTGGGCCCCTTAGCCCATATCACATTAGGTCCTAAGCCACATTCTCATTCTCTAATGTTAGGATTATAGATCTTACTAAACCATGCTTGGACCTCCCTTTGCCCCATTCAATACACAACAAGATACCCCTCCCACCTTTTTTTTCATACCATCCAACTCCTCCTAATGTTATGAACCACCAAAATTGGTCCCAATGCCCTATAACTACACTCTTGGGCCCCCTTGCCTAAGGGATTAAATGCATTAGGGTTTATGGGTTGTGATAAGGGAGCCCCTAATCCCCTTATCACAACTATCGAGGGTTCCCCAATAAACTTCATTTGCATGATAAAAAAGAGAAATTGCTAGAAAAATATAAGGAACTTGGAAAATTGAAAGCAGTTGTTGAAAAATTAATGGAATGAAAAGCTACCATGGAGGTGGAGAAATAAACTGGCGAAGTTAATCCAAAACCATCCAACAATGTAATCATTACATGTGTAGACTATTTAATGTTTTACATGTGTTTGACCTATGCTTGACAATAAGGTTCATTTTGACCTATGTTTTCTCCTTCTAATGTATCTTCTACCCCACATGTGAGAGTATTGGTGTAATTTTGTTTAGAAGCAAGTCATTCCTAAAGAACTAGGTGATATTCTCACTAGATGCAAAAGGGAGATCCAATTGTAAGATGACCTTTGTCAACTTTGTATTGAAGGCACAAAAAAGGGGGTCAAAAGGAGAATAACTTGGATACAAATAACTTGAAGGTTGCACCATTCATGTAGTTGAGGCTTGTGTGTGTCAGTTTTGAATAGAATTGGAGAAAACTATGGGAATTTGAATGTTGTTTTGAGCATGTTGTGGAAAAAATCTTTGAGAAATATTGTAGACTTGTATGGGATTGTTACCCATATATTTGGTATGAGAATGCACCTGTGTTAAGGGATGATGATAGCTAAAGGGGCATCCTTATACCCTCTTTTTTCTTTTAAGTGGACGTGAATTACATTTGGGTCATGCATGGAGATGAACCTTACTTTATTCCTATGAACTTATATGCATTTTTTAACATTAGAAGACCATATTATTTCCCTTTGAACACAAATACATGGAGGATATTTTTGGGAAATCTGATTTTCCATAAAATGTAGATCAGATTTGGGGACCTTATGGCTCTTTTCCTTGGACCCTAGTACTGCTTGGAGTTTGTATTTGGAGGGGTTAGAAGTAAAAAGCCTACTATTACCAAGAATATTAGTGTTGGAGCACCTATGGTTTGGGAGAAAGGCTTAGGGGTTCTAGGAGTTAAGGGTTTTAGGAGTTAGTGGTTAAGGGTAATGGGTGAAGGGTTAGGCATAGGGGGTTTAGGGGTTTAGGATCAGTTAGGGGTTAAGGGTAAAGGGTTAGGGTGTAGGGGGTTTAGGGGTTTAGCAGTTAATGTTAAGGGTGAAGGGTTAGGGCATAGGGGGTTTTAGGGTTTAGAGGATAATGGAATAGTGGTTAAGGGATTCAAGGGTTAAGGGTTAAGCACTAAGGGCTTAGGGGTCAAGGGATTTAAGGATTAATTGATTAAGGGTTGTGGGATTTAGGTGTCAGTGGCTTAAGGGGTTAGATGTTAGGGGTTAAGGGTCAAGGTTTAAGAGGATAAGGGGTTAGGGCTTAAGGGGTTCATGGATTCTAAGTTGGGGGTTAGTGACTTAGGGTTTAAGGGATCAAGGAGTTAATGGATTATGAGTTATGAGTGTGGACTATGGATTTCAGGTTAAGGGGATAGGGAATTTAGTGGTTGTGGGTTAAGGGTTATGGGTTGTGATAATGGGGCCCCTAATCAACTTATCAAAATTATTGGGGGTTCTCCTATAAACTGCTCCCATTGCCTTCCCTTCAGCCACCTAGTCCATATGTCATGAGGCCTTAAGAGCCCTTCTCATTCTCTAATCCTAAGATTACAGATCTCAATAAACCATGCTCGAACCTCTCACTTCTACCCATCCATGCTACCATTATGTCCCTTTGACCCATTCAATACACCAAAAGACCCCCCTCCCACAAAATTCATAAGAATTAAACATTTGGAGGAGATCATTTAACAACCACCCCTAATTTTTTAATTCTAATGAAATATATTTTTTTTGGGGTGGGGAGAGAGGGGGGGGGAGGTTGTCCAAGATTGCCTCCAAAAGTTACATTGTTGTGACTTTTAAGGGTGTTTTAGGGATTCTAGGTTAGGGGTTAGGGGTTAAGGGGTTAGTGACTTAGGGTTTAAGGGATCAATGAGTTAATGGGTGATCAGTGTAGGGGTTAAGGGATTATGGATTTGGGGTTAAGGGGATAGGGAATTTAGTGGTTATGGGTTAAGGGCTTATAGGTTGTGATGATAAGGCCCCTAATCCCCTTATTATAACTATTGGGGGTTCCCCTTATTAGAAACCAGGTAAAGGCCCACTTTCTTGATGACCTTATGCTAAATGAATAAGAAACAATGGGTATCATTCAAGCCCTAAGAAAAATGAAATAATAATTCCCTGGTAAGAGGAGAAATCATATATCGAGCAAAAAAGGGACATGAGAAGAAAGTGCATGTTGTGGGAAGGTGGTGTTAGATAAGTGTAGGAATGTGTGGGTGTTTGATTCCCTTAAATCAATGATGCACATCGAAGTGAGTTGAGACAACAGAGAGACTAAGGTAACCCCACTAGTACATATGTGTTCTAGTTTTGTTCCTTGGCCAAATCTAGATGGTCTTGGGCAAAGTATTTGTGTTTCCAATGACCCTTATTGATATTAGATGGAATGCAATCTTGTTAGGAAAACATATTCCCTAGGCCACAGAGTTTCATTCTTCCTAGTTTATTGTTCATGTTGAATTTTTTTCTTTTTGTGAAGGAAATGCAATGAAATATTATTGATAGTATCAAACATTGCAAATTGTTCCTATCTACCATGGACCTCATAATAGAAAATGGATCATCATATATTTTTTTATATATCGTCGTACCTTCTAAATGGAAAAATTGGAGGAATTGGACTGTAGGGCTCACTTTAGTGTTAGGTTCCACATTAGTGATTTGGGGTCTTATATATTTGATTTGGAGCCCATTTTTATTGCATAGATCCATCCCTTTGATGTTACTCTAAACACTGGAAGCTTTCCAACTGTGTGAGAATCACCTCAAATGAAGTTTGTATGTGAAAGTTACGTCTCTCGCAAGTTGACCTACCTTATTAACCACCATGCCACTCATGTCAACCCCCGTTACTCACACATGTAGGGGTGTTCCAAAATAGAAACACTAATTGAGGATTGACGCATGAAAAAACCCTAACCTTGATGTTGAATGACTACAGGTTGTGTTACACTAGGTTACTAGGAAAGGAAGGGGCTCCATTCTTTTGGCTTTATTATTATTCCATAGTTGACAATGACATCAAAGAATGGGATATCGAGAATAACATAGGAGGAAGAAGGATTTTAAAGTAACTTTTCATGCCATAATGTCCATGCCCACTCCATAGTGAGTGGCCCTTTCTTTGTACTTATACTTCATAATTGAAAAATAGATACTAGAGCATATGCCTCACCTTTTAGCTAAGATTTCTCTCGTATTAGGTTTCCCAAGTCATGTATTCTATTCATTTGTGTGGATGGTTTGTTTATTTTCTTGTGTCTTCCATTTTGATTTCAAATATATCCATAGTTGGGAGTGGTACACTAGTAATATTTAATCTATGATCTAAGATAATAAACTACATAAGAAAATATTTCAAAACATTGTAATAACTAGCGTGACAAATTATTCCAATAGGATATCCACAACAATTTAAAGATCAATAAAATCATTATTAATGATTTTCAATCATTGGATAGACAAAATTACAATAATACCTAGAGTTTCCTACCTATGAGTGCTATCTAGTGAAAACCTTATTATATTGTATAAGGTGGTGTGTGGATGTTCTTATGTTTGGCTAGACAGTGTGCTAAGTGTGAGGGAGTGCTAGGGAGTGACAAAGCATGCCAAGAAATGTAGGGGATTCTAACACATGATACATAATTCCAAGGCATTATTAGGCGTGCCAGATGTTATGGCATGTCAAGATGTAAAATTTGTTGCTTAGTTGTTTAATTTTACGACCATAGTTGGATGTGAGCCTTGTCTTCGTAACTTGTTAAGTTGGATAAGTTGAAATTATACATGAGTAGCCTAAGATTCATAGAATCGTTCAGGATTCAAAGGCCTTTGTTTTAAGCTTATACCTCCTTCATCATCCTTCACTGACCATTCTCTATCATTCTGTTGGCATTATGATTCAGGTGTTGTACTTGATGGCAAACGCCTTCAGGTGGTAAATCAAGAAGGACGCAGGAAATTTTGTTCAGCAAGTGCGTCCCCGCAGGTATACCATACAGAACCCGCGTCCAGGGACGCTGGCCAGCCGTTCAGAAGGTGCGTCCGCCCAGTGCACTCATTTCAAGGTAGAGAAAAGCTCGTGGGGGCTTCTTGTGTGGTATCTAGCCGACGGTTGTGTGTTTCTATGGTGTCGGCTCGTGGTATTGTTCCACGCTTTGGGGAGAAGCTTGCCTATATAAAGCAAAGGAGTTCATTTGGATTAAGCATCATCTTGGTTGATCATCTCTTGGTGTGATCTAGTCCATATCTTTAAGGGTAAATCTTCTAATGGACTACGATCTGTATGGCGCATGATCAGATCTGTGGATCTGAGTGTTTGGGTTGGTTCTGAAGTCCTCTTATCTTCTATATCTAAAGGGACGCAGATTCAGTGAAGGGAAAGTGCGCCGGGACGCAGTACAGTGAAGGATCAGGTGCGTCTCTGAAGCGAAGGACGCGGCGCGACTGTGGTATTGGGTGCGTCTCTGAAGCGAAAGACGCGGCGCGATAGTGTTGATGTGTGCGTCGGTCGCAGACAAGCAAAAGGAACAGTGCGTCTGCACGCAGAACAGCATACGGTATACCGCGTCCAGTCGCAGGCCACAGAAAGAAAATATGCGTCCCTGTCTTAAGATGATCTGTTAACTGTATATTTCTGTTCATAAGGTGTTCTGGGTTGTTTCTGTAATTACTGATCTGATATCTGTAGTAGACTGTATCTGTTGTATACTTGTTGATCTTTTTGAAAAGAAGTAGGGGGTTGTAGCTCCCTTCCAGGAGAAGTCTGGAAAACGAGAAAGAGTTGTAGCTCTTTGCAGGTTGCAGCCTGCGTGCTGGTAAAGGACTGCACCAGTACAAAATCATTGTAAAAAGAATTTCTTGAAAGAAGATAGAGACATTATTGCAGCAGGTGGTTTTTCTCCCGCATTGGGTTTCCACCTTACATCTTGTGTTCTTTGGTGTGACTGTCTATTTTCTTTATCCATGCTCATTGTTTTATGGTACTGATATGCAAGAATATTTCAAAAGATCAAATAAGGAAGATTTGGTAAATTGCTAGGTAATACTGATTCACCCCCCCCTCTCAGTATTATTTCCAACAATTGGTATCAGAGCAGGTCCTTCAGAACAGCTTGATCGCTTGAAGGTAGATCGATCATCATGAGCAACTACGAGAGAGAAGCATCAATCAGGCCACCCGTCTTCGATGGAACAAACTTCAATTATTGGAAGGTAAGAGTTACTGCATATCTTCAATCTCTTGGTACAGAAGTTTGGAACATTGTAGAATCAGGCTATGCCTTTCCTTCAGTTACTCCTACAGATCCAGCTGAGAAAAAGCAGTATGAAACAAATGCAAAAGCAGTCAGTACTCTATTAGGAAGTATATCTCAAACAGAGTTCATGAAGGTCATGCACTTCAAATCAGCAAAAGAGATATGGGACAAAATGATCACTAGCTATGAAGGAGATGAACAGGTAAAAGAAGCTAAACTTCAAACTCTCAGGATTCAATATGAGACTCTCAAGATGTATAATGATGAAAGTGTGGCTAATTATTTTCTTCGAGTAGATGAGATTGTTAATTGTATGAAAAATTTGGGTGAAGAAATAAAAGAGACTATAGTAGTTCAAAAGATTCTAAGATCTTTATCTCCCAAGTTTGAATCTAAAGTATCTGCAGTAGAAGAAAAGGAAAATCTCCGCGTTCTCACTATGTCTCAGCTGCATGGAATTCTAACTGCTTATGAAATGAGAAAGGGAGGTCCATCAGACAGAAGGGAAGCTGCTTTTAAAGCATCAGGCAAAGAAGATCACTATGAAGCAAGTCATGTTCCAGAAGAAGAGGAAGAAGAATCAAACTTTGTCAGAAATCTTCAAAGGGGTTCTGGAAGGTTCAGAGGTAAGCTACCTTTCAAATGTTTTGCTTGTGGAAGAGTAGGTCATTATGCTGCAAAATGCTCTTATAAGGATAAAGGAAAGGAACCAGTTAGATGGAACAAGAAACAGGGTACAAATAAGAAAAGCTACTACACCCATGAAGATAGCGATGGCTTATCAAACAGTGATGAAGATGAACAAGGTAACAAATATAGATTGTTAATGGCATTTGAAGATGATAATTATGAGGATGCTATAGATGTGGATAACCTTTATGATGAAATTACTAGACTCAAGAGATGTATAGAAGAAAAGAACATGATTATTGATACTCTACAATTTCAGATTGATGAAAAGGAAAAACATCTTGAAAAATTAGAAGGTGAAATTGTTGGTCTTAGAAAAGAAATTGAGAAAACAAAAACTATTAATCTCAAGTTTGTCAAAGGATCTGAAACGTTGAATGAGATTATCAGTGTGCAGCGGTCTCCTCTAAATAAGACAGGTCTGGGCTACAATGGAGAAACTTCTCAAGCTTCCACTTCAAAAAGTTATCTTGATGCAGCAAGAAGAAATGAGCAAGAACACAAGGAAGATCATCAGGTAAAGCAGGTACAAACTTCAAACTATCAGGGGCAATCCAGCTTAAGGGTGAACAAAAGCCACAACCAGCCACAGGTAAAATCTTCTCAATTTGGTTCAAGAATAGATGAAAATAGAAATTACAATCAGTCGGCTGGTAGATTCAATAATCGCAGAAACTTCTTCAATGGACAATGCTTTTCTTGCCATAACTTTGGTCACAAAGCAGCCCAATGTGTTGCGTATAAAACAATCATGACTAGGGAAGCTCAAAAACAAAGAAGCATGACAGGGATTACAAAAAGGACCTATAACAATTTTTCAGCTCTTGAAAATGAAGTTGAATGCTCTATTTGCAATAATTTTGGACATGAAGATGTTGAATGCAGAAGCAGGTTTCCGGAAAGAAAGGTACAAGAACAAAAAAGGGAACAAACCTCAGGCACCAAAACATGGAAAATAAAGGAACCTCAAACAGAAAGATGTGGGATAGCATTCTATGCAGAAGGACAAGAAAATCTATGGTACATTGACAGTGGATGTTCAAAGCACATGACAGGTGATAAAGAAAAACTTGAATCTTATTCTAATTTAGAAAAGGGAAAGAAAGTCTCTTTTGGAAATGATACACCTGCAACTATAAAAGGAAAAGGTATTGCTCCTTTAAAAGAAGATGTTAAGGCTGGAAATGTTTTGTTTGTTGATGGACTAAAGCATAATCTTCTAAGTGTAAGCCAGATGTGTGATCAAAGAACCGAGGTTATATTCAGATCAAATGGATGTCTTGTTCGTGATCTTGATACAGGTAAAACAGTTCTCAAAGGAAAAAGAACTTCAAATAATCTATACATTTTTGATGAAGAACAACAACAATGCTATCTAAGCAAGGATGAAGAGCACTGGTTATGGCATCGAAGATTGGGACATCTAAGCTTCTCACAAATAAGGAAAGCTTGCAAATATCAGGCAGTTCGCGATCTTCCAGATATCAAAATTCCTGACAACACCATGTGCAGATCATGTCAGTTTGGAAAACAGACTAGAACTAACTTTCCAGAAAAAGAAGGATCAGCCAGCATGCCTCTTGAGCTAGTACATACAGATGTATGTGGACCATTCAGAAAAAGAACACCTAGAGGAGAGGAATACTTGATATTATTTATTGACGATTTCTCCAGGTTTGTTTGGTTAGGACTTATGAAGCACAAAGATGAAGCTTTCGAAAAATTCAAATCCTTCAAAGCCTTGGCTGAAAATGAATCAGGTCACAAGATTAAGTGCCTCAGATCCGACAGAGGTGGAGAATTTACTTCAAATGAATTTTTCGATTTCTGTGATGAACATGGAATAAGGAGAGAATTTTCTACAGCTAGAACTCCTCAGCAAAATGGAGTAGTGGAAAGAATGAACAGAACAGTCCAGCAAATGGCTCGTGCTATGCTTGATGAATCAGGAACTCCTGCAACCTTCTGGGGTGAAGCTGCACATGCGGCAGTTATTATTCTCAACAAGACAAATGTCCGAGTGAACAGCACTCAAACTCCTCATGAGCTCTGGAGTGGTAAAACTCCTTCGGTAAAGCACTTCAAAATCTTTGGGAGCAAATGCTATATCAAAAATACTGAGGAGCAGCTTGGCAAACTTGATCCTAGAGCAGATGAAGGAATTCTTCTTGGCTACTCTCCACATAGCAAAGCATACAAATGCTACAATAAAAGACTTGGCAGAATTGTTGAAAGCATTGATGTAGTGGTTGATGAGAAAGGATACATTCCTAGGCAAATACATCGTGAAGACATTGAAGAAGATGAAAGCTACCCTCAAAGACAGAATGATGAAGAAGAAGAACCGCAAGAACAATTTCAAGACGGACCTCACGAAGAAGCAGAAGAAAGAACAAGAATAGAAGAAAAGACTCCATCCAGATATGTTCAAAAGAACCATCCAGAATCTCAGATCATGGGACAAAAGGAAGCAGGTATACAAACTAGAAGAACAGTTGCAGAAGCTTCAAGTTATTTGGCATTACTCTCCTCTACTGAACCACAAAATGTGAAAGAAGCATGCAAAGATGAATGTTGGGTGAAAGCAATGGATGAAGAACTTGAGCAAATCGAAAAGAACAACACTTGGGAGCTGGTTCCTAGACAGAAGGATAAGAATGTTATCGGAACAAAATGGGTTTTCAAAAATAAATTGAATGAAAATGGAGAAGTAATTAGAAACAAAGCCAGACTTGTTTGTAAAGGGTATGCACAGCAAGAAGGAATAGACTTTGAAGAAACTTTTGCTCCTGTTGCAAGACTTGAGGCCATCCGAATGTTTCTTGCTCTCTCAAGTTGTCAGAACTTCAAAGTATTTCAAATGGATGTAAAATCAGCTTTTCTGAATGGAGACTTGGATGAAGAAGTGTACATTGAACAGCCAGATGGTTTCATTCTTGGAAACGATCCAAATCTTGTATGCCGATTAAAAAAGGCTCTCTATGGTCTCAAACAAGCTCCAAGGGCTTGGTACTACCGGTTGGACAAATATCTTCATCAACAAGGTTTTTCAAAAGGTTCAGCAGATAGCAATCTTTATATAAAAGTTGAAAATGACAAATTACTAATACTTGTTGTGTATGTAGATGACATTATTTTTGGCAGTAATGAAGAAGCTATGAGTCAAAGCTTTGCCTCAGTCATGCAGAAAGAATTTGAGATGTCCTTGCTAGGAGAACTGACATACTTCCTTGGTTTGCAAATCCAACAAAAGAAAGGAGGAATCCTTTTATCTCAAACCAAGTATCTCAAGCAGATTTTGAAGAAATATGGCATGGAAGATGCAAAACCAGTATGTACACCCATGGTTACAGGATGTAGTCTCAGTGCAAATGACGAATCTGCAGCAGTTCATCAACCAACCTACAGATCTATGATTGGAAGTCTACTATATTTGACAGGTACCCGACCAGACATCATGCATGCAGTTGGAATAGTTGGAAGGTTTCAGGCAAATCCAAAGGAGACTCATCTTCAAGCAGTAAAGAGAATCTTCAAATATCTTCAAGGGACTCAAAATTATGGCCTATGGTATCCTAGAGATACAGATCTCACTCTTCATGCTTATACAGATGCAGATTGGGCCGGAAGCGTGGATGACAGGAAAAGCACAAGTGGTGGTGCATTCTTTATGGGTTCTAGACTGGTATCTTGGTTCAGCAAGAAACAGAGTTCAATTGCCTTGTCTACAGCTGAAGCGGAATATGTTGCGGCTGCATCTTGTTGCACCCAACTTCTTTGGATGATGCAGACTTTGCAGGATTATCAAATCACTTGTACACCTCCTATTCCTATCTTATGTGACAACACAAGTGCAATCAGCATCTCAAAGAATCCGGTTATGCATTCAAAAACCAAGCACATACCAATCAAGTACCATTTTCTCCGGGAACAAGTACTTGAACAGAAGGTCAAGTTGGAGTATGTTCCTTCTAAGGAACAAGTTGCTGATATTTTCACCAAACCGTTGCCCAGGGACACTTTTGAATACCTCAGGCAAAAGCTGGGGGTTGTTGATGCATCATCTCACTGTTGACCATCTTCCTATTGATGGTATAGGCTCAGGGGGAGCACATAATGCATTGTTGGCATTATGGAGAAGGAGATCTTGGAAATAGCTGCAATATGTCTCTGTCTTCTTCATGATGGATTTCTGGTTACAATTCTGGAGAAGCATGAGCATAGGGGGAGCATACCCTTTGCTCTTGATGTCAAAGGGGGAGAATGATGAAGCTGAAAGTTTATGTGGTTGCCATCAAGTCCAAAGGGGGAGTTTGTTGGCATTATGATTCAGGTGTTGTACTTGATGGCAAACGCCTTCAGGTGGTAAATCAAGAAGGACGCAGGAAATTTTGTTCAGCAAGTGCGTCCCCGCAGGTATACCATACAGAACCCGCGTCCAGGGACGCTGGCCAGCCGTTCAGAAGGTGCGTCCGCCCAGTGCACTCATTTCAAGGTAGAGAAAAGCTCGTGGGGGCTTCTTGTGTGGTATCTAGCCGACGGTTGTGTGTTTCTATGGTGTCGGCTCGTGGTATTGTTCCACGCTTTGGGGAGAAGCTTGCCTATATAAAGCAAAGGAGTTCATTTGGATTAAGCATCATCTTGGTTGATCATCTCTTGGTGTGATCTAGTCCATATCTTTAAGGGTAAATCTTCTAATGGACTACGATCTGTATGGCGCATGATCAGATCTGTGGATCTGAGTGTTTGGGTTGGTTCTGAAGTCCTCTTATCTTCTATATCTAAAGGGACGCAGATTCAGTGAAGGGAAAGTGCGCCGGGACGCAGTACAGTGAAGGATCAGGTGCGTCTCTGAAGCGAAGGACGCGGCGCGACTGTGGTATTGGGTGCGTCTCTGAAGCGAAAGACGCGGCGCGATAGTGTTGATGTGTGCGTCGGTCGCAGACAAGCAAAAGGAACAGTGCGTCTGCACGCAGAACAGCATACGGTATACCGCGTCCAGTCGCAGGCCACAGAAAGAAAATATGCGTCCCTGTCTTAAGATGATCTGTTAACTGTATATTTCTGTTCATAAGGTGTTCTGGGTTGTTTCTGTAATTACTGATCTGATATCTGTAGTAGACTGTATCTGTTGTATACTTGTTGATCTTTTTGAAAAGAAGTAGGGGGTTGTAGCTCCCTTCCAGGAGAAGTCTGGAAAACGAGAAAGAGTTGTAGCTCTTTGCAGGTTGCAGCCTGCGTGCTGGTAAAGGACTGCACCAGTACAAAATCATTGTAAAAAGAATTTCTTGAAAGAAGATAGAGACATTATTGCAGCAGGTGGTTTTTCTCCCGCATTGGGTTTCCACCTTACATCTTGTGTTCTTTGGTGTGACTGTCTATTTTCTTTATCCATGCTCATTGTTTTATGGTACTGATATGCAAGAATATTTCAAAAGATCAAATAAGGAAGATTTGGTAAATTGCTAGGTAATACTGATTCACCCCCCCCTCTCAGTATTATTTCCAACACATTCTCCTCATCAAAATCCTTTCATTTCCTTATTTTACCAAAAACCCTAGAAATTTGCTGTGCTTTTACCCTAGGTCTGTGTTTTGACCTTTTGCCCCCCCTTTTCCCACTATTTTTGAGAAATTCCACTTCTAGTATTTTCCTAACACCCGTACCGATCCCCCATATTTTTCCCATAATTTTTCCTACCTCCCTTCCCTCTCATTCCCTTCCCCTAAGTTGTTGCTCTTTTACACTGCACTTTTACCTAATAGCCGTGTTCTCATCAAATATCTTAAACCTCACACATTTTTTCCATGAAATTGTTACATGAGATGAATGGGGATGAAATGAAAACATCCACTCAATTTCAGCTCAAAATGATTCACGGTTTTCAAGAAATGAGCCATCATCATCTACTGCCATTTTGGGATTTTCGTGATATTTGTGACTCTAATTGGGCTGAAATTTTTTTTGGATGTGAATTATGATGATACTAACTTTATTTAAAATTTTCAGCCCATTTGGATTTACTGCTTGGGAGATATTCCCAAAATACAATTGCTACATGAGAGTTGTTGTGCTTTTGGCTCTGCTTTTATCATCATTTTCAAAAGATATTTATGACCAAATGGGGATGAATTTTGAAAAACCAAATGAGTTTTTTGTTAACCATCGAACCAAGAACAATAACCTCCTTCAGTGTTTTCACATGTGTTATGGTTAAAGAGATATGAGTTTGTCTTCCTTGCTGCTCTTTTCACTGTGCTTTTGGACAATCAGTTTTGGAATCAAGTTGGAAGAGGCTAAAATGTTGTTTTTGCATGGTTTAAAGGCTCCAGGGTGTAGTGGACATCTCCAAGTTTCTTCATAGGTCTTCAGAAACACTCAAAACCTCATTCAAGTTATCAAAATTTCAGGTCAACTATTTGTTGTGTTTCTGCCAGGATTTGTTGCATTTATGTGTGACAAACTTCAAGCTTGGATTCTGAACAAATGGGAAAGCAGTTTTGAAAACGAGAGGAGGTTTTTTCTCACATCATGCCCAAAAATAAAAGCCTCTTTCATTTGGTACACAACATTTACTGTCTTGGAGTTACAGGGGGAACTTTGAGACCCATTTTTCACATTTTCTCTAGGCCATAATTGTTGATAGGGTTCTAGAACTTTTTGAAATTTGACTTGGTGCACCTCCAACTTGGCATGGCTGACCTAAAATCTATTTGGATAATGAAGTTTGAGGAATTTTATATCATATACCATGATTATCTCTTCAGTTATCACCTTTTTAGTTAGTCAAAAATAAAACCCTAGATAGTTGGATATGGGTCAAAATTTTGTAAATGTTTTATCGATGCATGCTAGGGAGTGTGAATGCCAAGTGCTAGGGAAACACAAGGGAGAACTAATTTCAAATGCATGGAAATGAGTTTTTAGTGAGTTCCAAGTGTGCTAAGGAGTGAGTGAAAAGGTATATTAGCCAGTGCCATGTCATCACAAGGCAGAACTAGGTCAAAATGCTTAGAAATGAACAAATAAGAGTGCAGTGTGCCAAGGAGTGTCAGCGAATTCCAGGTGCCCAAAGGACAAAGTGTGTTAGGATAAGTTTAGAATAGGACTTGTAGGAGGAAATAATATGGTTGTAATAAGGTGTGTACAAAGTAGTTTCAGACAAAGGGAGAATTTGGGTTGGGCACAACATTGTTTTGTCAATGACTTGGTTGGGTTCCCAAGTCGTAAAGACAAAGGGTATCTATGAGGGCATGACAACTAGGGAGTTCCAAGGTGTTCTAGGGAATGCCAGAAAGTAATAACACATGTTAGATAGTTCCAAGGAATTTTAGGCATGCCACTACATGCCAAGTGCTAAGGCATGCCAAGAAGTTCCAGGCGCCAGGGTGTGGCGCCAACACATGCTAGGGAGTGTTAGGGCCAAGTTCTAGGGAAACATAAGGGAGCAGTAGTTTCAAATGCATGGAAATGAATGAATAAGAGTGTTACAAAGAGTGTTAGCTAGTGAGTATAAGGTGTGCTAAGTGTCAGGGAGTGATAGGGAGTGCCAAAGAATGCCAAGAAATAAAGGGGATACTAACACGTGCTACATAGTGTAAAGGGATTATTAGCGATGCCAGATGTTATGGCATGTCAAGATGTAAAATTTGTTTCCTAGTTGTTTAATTTTATGACCACGGTTGGATGTGAGCCTTGTCTTCGTAACTTGTTAAGTTGGATAATTTGAAATTATACATGAGTAGCCTAAGATGAGTTATAGGAAGTTCTTAGGTGAACAAGGTAGGATTTTGCTGGGTTCCGATGTTGCAAAAAATGTAAGGGTATTTGTGAGGGCATGATAGCTAAGAAGTGCCAGGGTGTGCTAAGGAATGAAAAGGTGTGCTAACACACGCCAGAAAGTTTTGTGGTTTGATGGTTTGATTTAATTTTATGGTGTAATTTTTAGTGTCTTCTTTACATAGCACTTTCCTAGTTTGGAACATTATAGTTAGTTAGTTGCAGGTGTGCTAAAGAGGGATTGATAAGGTATGCTATGCATTGTTGCCAAGGCATGCTTGAGTGCTAGGGAAGCATACCAAGATGTGCCAAGCACCAAGGTGTGCCAATGCGTGCTAAGGAGTGTTAGGGAGTGCCAGAGAAGCATAAGGGAGCACTAGGTCAAAATGTATGGAAATGAATGAATAAGAGTGTGTGACAGGGAGTGTCAGCGATTTCCAGGTGTGCTAAGGAGAGAGTGACATGGTATGCTAGGTTGTGCTAAATCATGCTAGATTGCTAGGGCAACATGCAACCAACATGTGCCAAGTGCCAGGGTGTGTCAACATGTGCTAGGACATGTTAGGGAGTGCCAGGGAAACACAAGGGAGCATTAGGTCAAATTAGTGCATGCAAATGAACAAATAAGAGTTTGTGACAGGAAGTGTCATTGAGATACAGGTGTGATGTGGGAGTAACAAGTTATGGTAAGAAGTGCGCTAGAGGCCAGGGAAACATGCCAAGATGTGTCAGGTGCTAGGGTGTGCCAATGCATGCCAGGGAGTGTTATGGAGTGCCAAGGAAACAAAAGGGATCACTAGTTTCAAATACATGGAAATGAATAAGTGTGTGACAGGGAATGTTAGTGAGTTCTAGGTGTGGTAAGGAGGGAACAAAAAGATATGTTAGGTAGTGCCAAGGAATGCTAGAGTGCCAAGGCAACATACCAAGATGTGCCATGTGCCAGGGTGTGTCAATGTGTTCCAACGAATGTTAGGGAGTGCCACAAAAACACAAGGGAGTACTAGTTCAAAATTCATGGAAATGAAGAGATAAGAGTGTGTGATAGGGAGTGTCAATGAGTTCCAAGTGTTCTAAGGAGGGAGTGACAAGGTTATATGCTAGGCAGTGCCAATGCATGCTAGAGTGCCAAGGCATGTCAGAGAGTGTTATGGTGTGCTAGGGAGTGCAAAGCATGCCAAGAAATGTAGGGGATGATAACACATGCCACATAGGGCTAAGGGATTGTTAGACGTGCCATGTATTATGGCATGTCAAGATGTAAGTTGTGTTTCTTAGTTGTTTTATGGCCATGGTTTGACGCGAGCCTTGAATTGGTAACTTTTTAAGTGGGATGAGTTGAGATTGGACATGAGTAGCCTAAGATGTGTTATAGGCAGTTCTTAGGTGAACAAGGCATAGCCTAGTTGTACTAACTATAACTTCGTTAAGTTGTTGTAGTCGGGGCAGGACTTGGTTGGATTCCAGCCAAGTCTAAAAAGACGTAAGGGTAGTTCTAAGAAAATGATAGCTAAGGAAGGACAGGGCATGCTAAGGAAGGAAAAGGTGTGCTAACACATTGTATACAGTGTCAATGGATGTTGAGGAGTGTTAGGGAGAGTAAGGGGAACACAAGGGAGAACTAGGTCAAAATTCTTGGAAATGAACAAATAAGAGTGTGTTCCAAGCAGTGTTAGTGAATTCCAAATGTCCCAAGGATGAAGTGTTTTAGGATACATTTAGAATAGGACTTGCATGAGGCAAGCCTATTATTGTGATAAGGTGTGTACAAAGCAATTTTAGAGAAAGGGAGACTTTCATTTGGGCACAACATTGTTTTTCTAATGAATTGGTTGGGTTCCCAAGTCGCAAAAAAAGAAAGGCTATTTGTGAGGGTGTTAGTGTTAGTTAGTTGATTCTATCACCCGTGATCAAATATGCTCTTACAAGGTGTTTTTAGGGTGTCAAGTAATTTTTTTGTCATTTCAGTGAGTCTTCAAATAAAAATTTGGTCACTGGCTTGTGTGTCTACGGATATTTCCACTCTCTCAGGAATTTCATAAGTCGGTCACTTTCATCACTCAGCTGAGTCTACCATCATGAAAACATCATTAATATCACTTTAGTCACATCATCATGGTATCCATTCAGCTTAGTGTCACCATTAGGTCATTAGGGTTAAGGTCACGAAATTGATTTCATGTATAAATCCGGAAAATGAGGAGTAGCAATAGGTAAATTTGTTCAATAACACTTGATTTCAAATGTAATTTATGTTTTTAGATGTAATTATGTTCCTAAGGTTCTAAATCTACAAGAAGAGGTCCTAAGGCTACAAAACTAAAAAACAATGTGAATCTGTGAGGTGGACCATCCTGCCTCATTAATCACATAGACACCAAAAGAAAATTATAAAAGCACATGGAGGAGATCATTCACACTAATTTGAACTTGTCTACCATCCTATCATCGATATCATCCCTCTCCTTTACAAAAAATTGTGATTCCATATACCTCACTGGCAAAAATTGACTCTCGCTGCACACAGAGATCCTTTTATGTGCACTTGGACAGTACACTGTGCACAGGAAGCTTTCATTGTGCACAGGACAAAGTTTTCCAAAATTGTTGTTTGACCACCAAAATTCTTTTTTCAAATCTCCTCTTCAGTAATTTCATCCTCCAGGATCTATAACAAGTAAGTTTAATCATTTTCATGCCCTCCTTTGCCTCATAATTCAAGAAAATGATCAAATACTTCTTCTTCTAGGGTTTACATGATTTTCATGGTTTTGATCCTCAAATGATGAGTTGTTGCCCTAAACCCTTGATTCCTTGTCCCTAAACCTCTGTTTGCAGCTAATATACCATTTCCATCCATCACAAAGCATTATCCCCTCATTTTCTATCATTTTCCTCTAAACCTTAATCTACCCTATCTCTTTCTTGGATAGGCCTATGTTTTGGCCTTTTCCACCCCCTCCCCTCACTCATTTCCCAAAATTACTTTTTCCCCTGCTCATTGACATTATCTCCTACCCTCCTAAATTTCCTTACAAATTTAATTAACTCCTAATTCCATCATACCACCTCATTCCTTCACAGCAACAAATTTCATTGTTTTTGCTTGCCTTTCACCTAGGGTTTAAAGGATGGAGCCTGACTCATCACCATCAGAGAAGAGGAAGTACAACAAAGGGGAAAATATACTTAGGTTTGAGCCCTCTAATTGCAATTAAATCACCTCCTCCCCATTGGTCATGAAATGCTTTGAAGATGTCAATTGTTTAGGGTTTTGGAAAAGAGTGTAGGACGTAGGTTACCATAAGCATCTCACAGGTATATTTTTCCTCACCTTGAAGGAAGACAAGATCACCATTGCAAGGACTGATTTCATGTTTTCATTGGATGCCATCTTTAAAGCTACAAGCATACCAAACCATGGTGAAAACGGGCTCAAAGGCATGAACTAGACCTAGAAGAGTACAAACCCTACTTGAAATCACAATACAAAGGAGCTCACTCACATGTTTTCGCATTTAGATACTTGTTGGAGAGGTATGCACCATTGATGAAGGCTATCATGAAGTTCTTCACATGCAAGGGCGTATTTTCTAGGTTATATCAATACCACAAAAGACGTCTCATGGAATTTACAGCTACCAAGTCACTAAATTTGTCCAGCTACTTGTATAGGAGCCTAACCAAAATGTATGAAAGTGTGCAATTGAATGGAAAATTGCATTATCAAAACCTCTTTTACCATAGCCTAATAAAGCTTATAGTACTCCATCAGTTGAAAGAGAAGAACATGACACGGTGTTATAGACACTTTTGTGCACTGCAACCCCAAGCATAAATGTCCATAAACTAAGGGCTCCTAAGTCCCTAAAAGTGTTGTTCAAACCCCTAAAAGAACAAGGTCAAATGATTATAGCTTCTCCCAGAAGTTCTCCATGAAAAACTGCTCAGAACTGGTCAAAACTGGACCATTTCATCTGCTCCATAAGCAAAGTGCATTGCATCCCACCTAAATACACACAGTAGGTGCGTTGCATTTCAAAAATCCCTTCTATGGGGTGTGATGGGCGAGAAGGGACAAATGGCAGTGTCAATCCGTGAGGTGGAGAAGCATGGAATCTTCCAAAAACTTCTCCTGTGACACTTGCCTCTCTGAATTTGACCAGGGATGAGTAAGAGATCATCAATCTCTAAGTGGAAGCAAGAACTATCAGAGGGAAGACACTAATCAAATCACAAGCTGACTCATCTCCCTTATAGACATCTATATATGGATCCCTCATCCCAGAGATCCAGAGGCTGGAATTTTGCATCTTGTAAGGAATTGTTGTTGGTTTCTTGAGGCAACGTCATAGTGTTGGGTGATCTAAGCTTTTCATGAGGTGAAGAAGGGCTCACTTGCTGAGAGGATGATGATGGGTCAGAACGATTGGTTGTAATTTTCTTGGCTCTTTCTTGATTATCAATAAAGCTATTCAAGTTTTCCTCCACATTCTTGTGCGATTTATGTTTTATGCATTTGTATGGTCAATTTACATCTGATCCTAGATTTTTTATGATAATAGATCCATGTTCTCGTATAGTGTTATGCTGCTTTGATTCTATAGGTACTCTGTGAAGCTGGGTATACAAGAAAGTAAGTAGCAAAGGACTATCAGAAGAGAGAGGAATCGAGCGAGGAACCAAGCGCAAGACAGAGGTTGGTCTCCTTTATTCTTCTCTCATCTATCTTTCATAAAGGAAAACGAAAGTAGTTTACTTTGTTTGTTTCTAAGGTAGCTACCAGCCTTAGTGGGATTAGTAGTTCTGCATAGACACTTTTCCTTGTAAAAAAATGGCGAATCCGCTGGGGAGCGAATAGATTGATTCTTTATCTACATTTTTTTACTTTATAAACTTACAAACAGAGCCTGCAGTCAAGCCAGCTAGCCTTCGAACTGCATTTTCTATGCAAGTGCAAAGTAGATCAACGCTGCTTCAGTCAAACTCCGGGTTTTGTTTATGAATTAAACAATTGATTTACAAGCTTTCTAATTGCCCTCGTGGTGGCTTTAGTAACCTCCTTAGATCTACCTCTGTGATTGATTTACTGATTACCACTTGCTCGGCCAAAATCCCTGAACTGAACTGCAAACTGTGACCTGAAACCCAATCAAAGTCTCGTCCCTGGTCCAGTGCACTGTCTGTTCTGTGAATCTCAAATTCAGCGCACCTCCTGAGTGTAGTAGATGCGTTGCATTTCAGTTTCACTGTGTTACAGGTGCGCTGATCAGACTAGGCATTGTTCCTAAATTTTGGTTTCTGTGTTCATTCTTTTCAGATCTATTCAAGAGTTTTCTACTTGTAGTCAGTACACCTCTATTTGAAACCCCTTTCCTTACTGTTATTCCGCCTCCATTGTGCAAAGAATTGTAAATGTTTTTATGTATTTTTTGAGGCATTTTCAGTTCTCCTTTACAAAGAAGTAACGTAATTGTACTGTCATTTCTTGATTTGAAAGTGTCGCAAGTGTCGTTTTCAGTCATAGAAGAGAATATGATTGTTCTTGATAGTCGATTACCCTGTTACTATTGTATTCGATCTGAATTAGTAGTTTTTCTAGTGTCGAAAGCAAGTTTTCATTTCCAAATCGCAAAGTGTTGTCATCGTCTTCATTTTTATTTTGAAAAGAAACTTGTTAGTAATTGTCGCTTTGAAAAATAATTCAGATTTGCGCATTAGCTTTCTTTTTATCATTCACATATTAAGAAGGCCGAAAACAAATACATGCATGTGCATTTGCATTTAGACTGTTTGATTGATTTGATTTAGGACATTGTATATAGTGTGTGCTCTATGCTCTTTGTTGAAAGAACGCCATTTCTCTTTCCTTAGTAGCTAGGATTTTCATTGCACAAAGAAGATAAAACGACTGTTTATCATCTTAGATTGCATTTTAGGAATTGTACATCTACATCACGCGGTGAACCTGAAAGGCAAATTTCTTAAACAAGATCAACTATAAAATAAATTTAATGAATCTAACAACGCTTTGGAACCTAACGCACAACATCTAGAAGTCTAGGCTAGAGACATATTTCGGCGTCGTAAAGCCTGGTAAATGTTGCTTTCACTGTTGGTTGGGTGATTCCTCCACTTTGAGACGATAAGTGCCAATACGGACTTGTGCTCCCATGTACCGTCGAGTATATTTTGGGAGACCACAATAGGCTTAATCCTTTATCCATAGGAAGCCGTGTCTGCCGCCCTATCGATCGCAATGCACTTAACACAGCAGTCGGGAAGATTGACTGCTATACCGTAAAAAGTATTCTACAGTTTTGCGATTGGTTTAGTAGTCCCTCTGCCTAGATTTCTAGAGCAGTCCCTTTCCTTCCTTTTCAGACTCCTTAACAGAAAAGGTCCATCTGAGAACTTATCACTTCAGGCTCATTAAAAATCGAAGGCGACTAGAGTCATCTTTTGTTTTTTCTTGACTCTTAAAAATTGAAAAAACAAGTTGTGTCAAAGCGTCTAAAATTCATCTAATTCGGAAATATAATTCCCCTTGATTTTTAGTTGATCGAGTAATCCGCAATCGTGGAAGAAAGTCAATTGAAACCCTGTCGTTCGCGGAGGCTTACGAGTCAACCATCTTGGTCTCTGGAATTGAAACTATTACAGACAAAGCGAACTTGTTTAACTGGTTCCAAATCTCCTGATAAAGTTAGAACAAGTGTTCCAACACCATCGGAGACTCCGGTTACTCCAAAAATTTCTGGTATCCCTACCTTTACAGAAGAAGTTCAGCAGCCAACGAAGGACGGTAGCACTGATCCTAGTCTGAGGGTAAACACTTGTATTACTGAACCAGTTCCATCTATAGCTGATTCAGAAGGTGTTATTCCCCAAACATTTGTCGTTGCAGATTCTATACCTTCTTCAGCACCAGAAATATTTTACGGACCTGACGGTCTACCTCTTCCACCTTGTCTGATTTCTATAGAAGAGATTGTGGAGGATCCTACATCTAGTACTCCATCGTAATTTGGAGTCAGGATCACTCTATATCCTTCTTCATCAAAAGTTAGTCTACCGCCATCGGGAGCTCCTGTTGAATCGCTAGGTAATCTTTTGGATAGACGAGAAATGTCTGAACAACCGTCGACTTCTAGGACTGTGTTGTCCGACACAGCGACGGCAGAACTTCCTGCTGTCACTCCAACAATGTTCACCGGTATACCATCTGTCCCAACTAGCTCTCAATCGCTAGAAGGGGCCCACTCAGGGGCTATTTCGATAGTATGGTCCGTTCCTATTTGTTCATTCGGAATAGTACAGGAAACTCTTATGTTGAGTCTCAACAAATTGATCATTCAGGATGTTAATTTGGGCAGTCCAGTCCTCAAGGGCAAACAATTCCTTTAAGTACCAGATTACCGCCATATGGGGGGCAGTATACCCTTTAATTGTCTCCTCTAGGAGGACAACCATACGGGAGTTGACAAAAAAATTCAGGTTACACTGGAATTACATCTAGCGGTTGGGTGTCGATACTGCCTCAATAACCAAGAGTTGTATATTCAATGCAACAATGTTTACCTATGTCAAATATACTAACTACGCTAGCTATTGTGACAGTGTCGCAAGTACAAGCGCTACCTATTGTATGCCAACCTCAGGTTTCTTAAGTTGTAATACAACAGCCTCTTGACCCTGCGACTCAACCACAATCCTCGACTGGTGGAATGACACAGGCCCAAACGGGTACAATTACCCCTCGTCTTGGTCAAACAGTTAGTATCAGGCAACAACACATGGATTCACCACCCTGGCTGGTGCAATACCAACAACCGCAATTCCAACAAGTATACCAAGGATCTGAGCAACAAATCTTTGCAAATAGTGGGTAGCCGTCTATTCAAAACGGTCAAAATCATTCATTCTACAATGGTTATGCCCATCAACCTTACCAAAGTTACTAGCATCAAATGCATTATGCTGGTATGCAGAGACCAACTGCTCAGGCGATTCCATCTTATCCTGGGTATGCTTCGCCTAACCTGAATCAAAAGTTACCCTTCATGGCGACTTTAGAGTTACCGGATCTAAATCGGTTAACAAACAATCCAATCGCTTACGCCCCTTGGTGGCCAACGATTCCCCATAAACTTCCGTCAGATATTCCTAAATTTAATGGAAATCCGAGTGAAGATCCGTTGAATCATGTGATGACCTTTCATCTGTGGTGTTCATCAAACAACCTAAAAAATGATTCGATTAGCCTTCACCTTTTTCAGAGGACGTTAACTGGTCTGGCAGAAAAATGGTATATTGAATTTCCCAGAGCTTTGTTTGACAACTTCAGTACCCTAGCCACAACCTTTTTAACCCATTTTTAATTACCGATAAGGTACGAAATAGGAACAAAACTTCTTACCAATTTCAAACAAACAACGGCCACTCACATATCTGATCATATACATGAGTGGCGACGTCGTCGTAGAATGGTAAAAACGTATGTTCCTGATCAACTTTTAGCTGAATGGTTTATTAAGTCTTTATTACCTTCCATTACAGAAGATGTGGCAAAAGGGGGAGTCGTCACCGAAGAGCAAGTTATTGCTCGTGCGCAATATTTGGACTTGATTTACACTCAGTCTAGCACACTCTACGATAAAATACCTGACGCGCCCAGACCGGAATTCTCGGTCCCTCCTCCTGCTAAATCAAACAATGACTCTCATGCCGGTGATGGCGTGATTGGCGTGACAGACACGAAATTGACAAAGGCTACATCTAAAAAGGCCGGTAAGATTTCCAGTCCAAATGCAAAAGAAGAACTTCTTGCCTCGGAAGTAAATGCCATCTCGACAGATAAAGGCAAAGAAACCAAGCAACCAGGAGGCAAGAAGAAAAACAAAGGGAAGAAGAAGAAACAGGAGGAATCATCACCTGAAAGATCTTATGCAAACCCTCTTGGAAATAGGAAACCAAAAAATCCATGCTTTATATGCGATGAGGATCATTGGACATCAGATTGTCCACACAGAGCTGAGCTTAGAAAATTCTTCAAGAATTCAAAAACCTCGGCAGTATTAACTGATCCGTTTCCGAATCCAGGAACAAATCTGGTTGATAGTGGAAATGCTTCCCCGTCTCAAGTGCTGATGTTGTCGGTTTCCAAACAGCAAAATGATGCTTTGATATTGACAAGGAACAAAGATTACGGGAATCCACAACTGTCGAACAACAAGGATAAAGATCAACCTAGTAGTTCGACAACAACTTCGACAGAAGTTGCGCCGCCCATCATTCCTGAGCTGACAATAAAACCGCCAAAGGAAGTAGTACACAAGTCGACATTTAATCCTCGTGCTAGAGCAGCACAACATTATAATATAGTGGAAGATCTGGCCCAATCACCATCCGCTATGTCGACGCTTGAGGTACTGCAAAATTTCCCATCCCAAAAGCAGGCTTTATTATCAGCTATCAGTGGGATAGACCCAAAGGATTCAAATCTTGTGTCCTTTAATCATAAAGGATACGATCCTCAGTTACCAGCTCAACTAGCTTTCCTCATTCAAGTGAAAGCCCTCAACAAAACTATTCATCGAACAATTATTGATGAGGGGGCATCTACATGTATTATTTCGATGAGTTGCTGGAAAACTTTAGGGTCTCCAACCTTGTCACGATCTTCGACGACATTAAAAGCATTCGACGGACGAACATATACCCCATATGTTATTCTAAGTAACTTGCAGGTTGAACTAGGAGGGAAAACAGTGGAAATAGATGTCGAAGTAATCGATGGAAATCTCGATTACAACATCCTACTGGGAAGACCATGGATATATGCTATGGCTGCTGTTGTGTCGACCTATTTTAGGAAGATTGCATTTCCCTTTCAAGGAGGGATTACAATCATCGATCAACAAACTTTCCTCCCCAATGGTTCTCAAGTTACAGGAAGCATTCTAATGATCCATGGAAGCCCCCATTCGCTTCAAAATATCGGAGTAGGCCTACTAAAAGGCCCTATATTAATTGGAACTTTTCCCTTCCACCTCCAATAAATCTGGCGGAAGTAGCATCGGTAGGAACCTGCAATATGATATCTTCGATTGAAAAGATCTCAGAAAATGATATAAACATGGATCATATGCAGGTATTGCCTCCAAGCTATTGTAGCAATCAATGTTCCTAGCATGGGAGGCAAACCCAAATCAACGCTCATCAAGCATTTGGATAGATAGGTCTAAGGAATATGGCACCCCTTCAAATCCTTGGTCACGAGTGCATTACACCGACGAAGGAATTGTTCAATCAATGGTAATTGAAGGGGCACCATGGGAAGATTGCCACCATCGTTCCCTTCTTCCGGATTGTGAAGAAGATACTCCTGATGACCTTCATCATCCTTTACTTTTTGATTTCCTATCAAATACTGTAAACACGGTGGATTCCAAGCGAAACTTGTCCAACATTGAAGAGACTATCGCCATAAATATCTTGACCAAAAAAACGTTGTAGAGAATATTTATGTTGGCAAATGTTGTTCTCCTTCAGAACTGGAAATATATAACGCTCTTTTTCGCGAATTCAGAGATGTCTTTGCTTGGTCATATAATGAAATGCCAGGCATTTACTCGAGTATCGTTGAACACGAAATTAAGATGTATCCAGATGTCAAACCAGTACGACAACGGCTATGGCAGGTGCACCCCAAGAAAGCCGCTACCATCAAGGCGGAAGTTGAAAAGCTCCTCCATGTTGGTTTCATTTACCCAGTTCCTCTAACCGATTGGGTATCGAACATTGTTCCTGTTATGAAAAAACAAGGAACGATTAGAGTGTGCATCGATTATAGGGATGTAAATCAAGCGTGTCCAAAAGACAACTACCCTACACCCTTCATTGACCAGATAATTGACGAGTGCGCCGGATGTGAAATCTTTTCATTTATGGATGGATTCTCCGTGTATAATCAAATAAATATCCGCCCATAGGACCAGTCAAAGACTGCATTCATTTGTCCGTGGGGCACATTCGCATATCGCAAATTACCCTTTTTCTTAAAGAACACAGGGGAAACATTTCAGAGGGCAATGAATTATGCCTTCCATGACATCAAAAACATCGTTCAACCATATCTCGACGACCTTCCGACTCATTCGCGAAAGCGGACTGATCATCTGCAGCATTTAAGAGCGATATTTATACGTTGCCGACATGACAAGATACGACTCAATCCACACAAATGTGTGTTTTGTGTCAGCTTTGGTCGTTTACGTGGCTTTGGAGTCTCAAAGGATGGGATTCGTCTCGACCCATGTAAGGTTCAGGCAATCATAAATTTGCCTCCACTTTCAAATTTTCTTCAGATTCAGAAACTCTAAGGGAAAGCAAACTTTCTGAGGAGGTTCATTCCAAATTACGCCGAACTTGTTAAAGGTTATACACGTCTATTGAAAAAGGAAGTGCCCTTCGTCTGGGATTAGGTTGCGCAAGCTTCCTTTGATGCTTTAAAAGAATCCCTAATGAAAGCATCATTAATGTACGCTCCCGATTATCAAAAACACTTTAACCTGTATCTGGCTGCAGCGGATACAACCATCACAATGGTTTTAGTTCAAGAAGACAACGGAATTGAACATCCTATATATTATTTGAGTAAGAACTTAAATGATACAAAAAGCAAATATTGTTATGTTGAAAAGCTAGCGCTCGCAGCTGTTCAAGCGATACAGAGATTTCGACACTATGTCCTCTTTCGAAAAACTACCATTCTGTCAGATTGCAACCCCATGACTTATATATTGTCGCGATAGTTGCTGGGGGGCAAATATTCAAAATGGATAGAAATTCTACAAGAGTTTGATCTGGAATTTGTAAAATCCAAGTCAAAGAAAGCCCTGGTTTTCGCAGAATTATTATGCGATCTCCCATCGTCATCCAACGATGAAACATCCAAAGAAACAATCGTGGATGAATCTTTGTTTCTGATATCTTCAAGCAATCCGTGGTATGGAGATATAATCATTTATCTCCAAACCCAAAAATTTAGGCCTAATACCTCCCGCTCCGAACAAAAACGTATTCAATACCAATCAAAAGACTACATGATCGTCGGTGATACACTTTACCGTCGTGGTGTTGATACAGTTCTGAGGAGGTGTCTCACCCATGAGGAGGCCGAAAAAGCCCTGAATGATTGCCATTCAGGTGCGTGTGGAGGGCATCAATCTGGTTACACTACGGCGTAAAAAATTTTATGAGCAGGATACTTCTGGCCAACAATGTTCAAAGATTGCATAACCGCAGTCAGAAGTTGCCATGCATGTCAAATTTTCGATAGCAAAACCAGAAGACCACCCGCACCTCTGCAACCAATAGTTGCTATTGGGCCATTCGCCAAATGATGCATCAATTTCATGACATGTAACCCCACCTCGACAGGGGGGCATGGGTATATCATAGTCGCAGTTGACTATTTTACCAAATGGGCCGAGGCGATGCCTACATTAGATAACACTGGTAAAACAGCTGCACTTTTCTTTTTCAATCATGTAGTTGCCAGATTCGGTGTTCCACAGGCTATAGTCACAGATCATGGATCGCATTTTCGCAATCACATGATGGCCAAATTAGCTACCAGATTAGGGTTGTCTCACGACAGCTCTACTCCATATTACCCGCAGGCCAACGGACAAGTTGAAGCAATCAACAAGGTCCTGAAGTGCATGCTGCAAAGGATGATTGGAGTCCACAAAAGGAGTTGGCTCCTGATCCTGTACTCAGCCTTGTGGGC
Organism: Pinus tabuliformis; assembly: GCA_031772625.1. Taxonomy (NCBI): domain Eukaryota; kingdom Viridiplantae; phylum Streptophyta; class Pinopsida; order Pinales; family Pinaceae; genus Pinus; species Pinus tabuliformis. Next base: position 1,288,170,286 of record CM062811.1, on the reverse strand, counting down.
ATACCGAACATTGGTAAGGAATGCACCGGGTTTACACCTTTCCAACTGGTGTATGGCCTAGAAGCAATCTTACCAGTTCAGTGTGAAATCTCGTCCCTCATACTCGCAATCGACCTTCTCCCTGGAACTTCAGAAGAGGAAGCTCGTTTCTTGGAACTAATCCAATTGGATGAAACCCATCGTGATGCTGCTTTGGCTAATGAAGCCCATAAGAAACGAGTTAAGGCGCAGTTCGACAAGAATGTCAAACCCCGTGTCTTCTCAGAAGGTGACTTGGTCTTGCTTTATGACTAGGAATCCGATAAATTGGGAGTAGGTAAATTCAAGTCTTTATGGATGGCCCCCTATATTGTTAAGCGAGTGTTAGCAAAAGGATCCTACGAGTTAATGGATTATGACGAGATTCCACTGGAACAACCTCGTAACGGGTTGTACCTTAAGCGTTACTACGCATGATTCAGTGTGGTAACCAATATGCTTTTGTTACATTTTTGTTTTCACTAAAGTATTTGCTTTGGTCAAGTAAATCCATTTTTTACATTTGTCATAGATGTCGAACCTGTTGGAATCATTTGTTGGATATGCCGACAGAGCAAGTCATAGTTCGCAGAACCTATCTTCTGCGGCATGGGCCATTTTTGATCCAAGCGGCGAGTTAGTAAGTTTCAGAGGGGTATGTATTGGTCGATCAACGAATAACATCACTGAATATAGTGCGTTGATATAACTTCTCTCTGATGCCATCACACATGGCATATGCCGACTGGTCGTCAGGCTAGACTCACAGCTCGTCATACTACAGCTCACTGGTATCTACTCCGTCTGAAATCCAGCTATCTATCGCTTGTTCCTAAGGGTCAAGATTTTGGAAAGGAAATTTGATTTTATTCAATATCAACATATTTCAAGAAGCTTAAACACATTAACTAACTCATTGGCAAATTATGTGTTAGATAGACATCTGCAACATTTATAAAAAGAAGCATTTCATCAATATTTGCATGTGGATCATATAACTTAACCAAAATAAAACTCCAAAAATCAAAAATATATATATAACTATTTATGGTTTACATATAATGTTCTATAACCAAGACAAAATTGGTCAAATGACCCAAAACTCAAAATGCTAGGGGGCACCCTAGTCTAATGATGCTGGTGATAACAAGTCACCGCTTGTGCAATCATGCGTAAAAGCCTAGTCCATCGACTTGGCACGCCAGTGGTATGTCGCTGCAACCTCAGGGGCAGCTCGTCAGTCCTCACATCTGGAATACTGAGAGTGAGGCCCTTGACCTGGTCCTGTAATGCTGAAAGAGTCTCGGCCACATCAAGGTCGCGAAGGATAGCCCTTCCCACAGCCTCTCCTACTAGAGCGGTGGCTGGCCCTCTCAGGCGTACTACTGGCCAGATGGGACCAACATCTGCATGAGCACATGAGTTCTGATTAGTCTTGACAGAATAAAGCACAAGGACATTATAAAATAAAAATGATAAACAGAAATATGGTCAAGAATTTACCAATGGCACCCCACTGCTCGCCAGCCGGTAGTACCAAATCCGGGTCACCCCGGAAGTCCATACCAGCATATGGGTACTCGGAATAAACCATCTCCTAACGATCAAACCACCCGAAGAAGGTATCAGAAAAATAAATCTGAGACTGACCAGCATGTCTGGACATGTGGTTGACCCATCTCTGCATCCGTGGTTCGGTCAGTGGAGGTAAACCAAGTGCAATATACTACGGCTGCATCAGTGTTATCCTTTCCAAGCTGAAGGCGGTCAAAATAGAACCATACCCAAAGTTCTTCAATCTCGCATTTTTCACCTTGGTCAACTGTTCTTTCATCATAAGGAGTACTGCATCACACCAGTTGAACACCTTTAGTTCAAGACATTCCAAGGCGTACTGCATATAAGACCGGTTAGCCACATGGAGAGCCGCACCACCAGCCATCCTACAAAAAGTGAACAGAATGGTCCTCAATGACCTGTTAGTGACATCTCGGATGATGATCTTGCCGTATTTACTCGGCTGAGATCCATCTCTGCAATACCTGCGAACATAATCTCTCACAGATTCACCTCCACGGGCCGAACCTGATAAAGAGATAGGGGCACCCCGCCTCGATAAGCCAGTCAAAAAATAGATGTCCACTACAGTCAAGGGGATGGATTTGCCCCTAATCTGGAAAACCTGGCTGGTAGGATCCCAAGCATCGAGCAAATACTGCAGCAAGTTGATTTGTTGTCTCATGCAAGAGATGCAAAAAAACTTCAACAGGCCACAGTTCCGTAGTGCGTTTACTGTAACCGGATCATGTAAAGCAAGCATGTCCCCTTATTCATTCTCACGTTCTCGCCATGTAATAGTCATCTTACTCCAATAAATCTCTGAAAGCAAACAAGAGAAGAGTTAGATCTTGATTTGGTGAGAAACAATCAAAAATTTCCATTAAAAACTGTGCACAAATTTCCCTCCTTGTGCCCATCGCACCTCTAACTTAGTCCTGGGTGCGTTGCATGTCAACTGCCCAGTGAGTAGGCCAACATGCAACGCACTTTTTGATGCAGAAAGGGTGCGGTGGGGCCAGAGCAAGTTTTTCAAACCCCAGAGGCTCAGAAAAACCAGAAATCAAGCTCAGAATGAGAAATGGAAAAGATGAAATGAAAGAGCTCAAGTTTAGCTCCTACCTGGTCCAGACGGTGCCAAAAATCATCCACAGAATCTCCCAAAATCAGCTAGTGAAAATCAAGGGTGAAAAGCACCTCCAAAGCTCCAACAAGTCAAAGTTCAAATGAAATGGTAAAATGAGAGGTAAAAGCACTTTTAAATTACTTTTTTCATAATTCAAGTAAAATATTAGTGTCTTAACTCATTTTTGAAACATATATTGTTCATTTCTAACTAGTTTGATGAAGTAATTGAGCATGCAGTACAATCTTTGAAGGAACAAAGCTATTAATGGTAAAGTCAGGAAATGATCGTTATATCGAGCAGTTTTAATGCGGACTTCATGCTCGTTAAAAAATAAACATAAGCAATGAGCAAATGTTTCCCCCATCGTTTAAGCTCACTAAAAAATGAACCAATTTCCGGTAAATAACCATCGTGAATGTAGTACTTCAGCCTTTGAAGCCTTGGTCGTGTTCTCATCATCACCTCCACTTTGTATTGGCCAATCATTCACCTCCACTTGATTGTTTACCCCTTTTGAGGAACAGCTATGAAGAGTGATTCTATTAGCCATCCTTGTAACACTGCCATGATTGGGAAATTCCAAACCTTACCTGGAATCAATCGCTACCCGAATTTATCACTTGTTCCTCAAAAAACGAGTCTCCTTTAAGCTCTTTTCAACTGACTCATAAAATATGAAAAGATTGCCAAGCCATTGGCCTCTCCAGCTCGTTAAAGTGACCGGAAATGCTATCCCTCCTTTAGATTTTAATCTTTTTGGACCTGAGGGATTATTACACAAAAATATCGAGCACTTGTTTTGTTCGGCTCGTTAAAAGTATCGAAAATTCATCCCTTCTGTATTGTTTTATACTTTTTCAGACTTAAGGGATTAGATGACGAAAAATAATTTTTGGAGTTTCCTTTACATCCCTTTTCGGACTCTCTAAAATTGAAAAGGACCGAGTTATCTTTGTCATTAAACTCGTTAAAACCTAATAGCAACAAACATGTCCATAACAGACAAGAACGAGTTTCACTATCGCTAGGCTCGTTAAAACATAGCGATGGGTTTGCCCGAAGGGCAAATTATAGAACAAGCATATGTTATCCTCCTCAAGCTTGAAAAAAATAAAGAGGTACTGGTCAGCAACGACTGGGAAAGAATTGGGAAGAAAACTTGAAGAAACTTTGTTGGTAGCAAGTCGCTTTTGAACATGACACTTTCACTCCGCATCCAAGTCAGGTTGGGTTGTTTCATTCACCGGTCACATCACCATGGTCACATCACACCATCCACATTTGGGGTTAATGCTACCAATCCATCATGTCAGTGTCGCCGATATGTTCAAGAGAAGTCACTCAGAGAATTCACCTGTGTCTCACCCGCTGCAATACATTTACGCTCCATTCTTTCATCATTGCCACCCTGAACCTTATATCACCAGATCGTTTTCACCTCCATTAAAATCATTTTCTCCGTTCCATGTCATTGATGTGGAATTCATTAAGGCCCTCCTATGACGGATCGCTTCTTGTCGACATCAGCTCATTATCCAAGAAGTCGATCTAGGAACACCCATTTCAGTGCTTTGAAACTTTCATGCCTCAATGACAAGTTTCTCACTTCTGGTGACAGGTTTACATAAATGGCCTTCGACCGAAAGATTTTGCGTGGTGTTCGATGCCAAGTCCCTTATTCACACCACGTGAATTGTACTGCAGTACCTTGAGGATCATTATCATTATCGGTGATTCCCCTCGCGTCTGTTAATAGCTTACATCATTGGCTGGTAATCAGGCGATGTCTTTCCATGTTCAACTCCAGAACATCTCTCACATGGATCGACTTGTACTTTGAGTGAAGATCAAACGAGATTGAAGACCCCGGATCTAGTTTCATCCATCCGAGCTGCGATATATATTCAGGAAAATAAAGGCATCAAATGTACATCATTGCTACATGGATAATCATTCAATGTAAGGGATGATGGCTCTACCAGAATCATCAGTATACACTCAGACGATTGTCTATCCTATGTACATGAAAATGAAATTATAAATTTGAGCATGGGAATGCTCGCCTCAGCTAGATCATGAAAGTATTATAAAGATAATGTATTGTATTGTATCTTATTACAGGTCTCCTTCTAGCTTGAAAGAACTTCGGATCCTCATGATAAAGCATTTCACCTGACATCAAAAAAGATTAATGACCTCATGCTTTAGGGGGCAACTGTTATAGACATTTTTGGGCACTGCAACCCCAAGCATAAATGTCCATAAACTAAGGGCTCCTAAGTCCCTAAAAGTGTTGTTCCAACCCCTAAAAGAACAAGGTCAACTGATTGCAGCTTCTCCAGAAGTTCTCCATGAAAAACCGCTCATAACTGGTCAAAACTGGACCATTTCATCTGCTCCATAGGCAAAGTGCATTGCATCTCACCTAAATACACATAGTAGGTGCGTTGCATTTCAAAAAGCCCTTCTATGGGGTGCGATGGGTGAGAAGGGACAAATGGCAGTGTCAATCCGCGAGGTGGAGAAGCATGGAATCTTCCAGAAACTTCTCCTGTGACACTTGCCTCTCTGAATTCGACCAGGGATGAGTAAGAGATCATCAATCTCCAAGTGGAAGCAATAACTATTAGAGGGAAGACACTAATCAAATCACAAGCTGACTCATCTCCCTTACAGACATCTATATATGGATCCCTCATCCCAGAGATCCAGAGGCTGGAATTTTGCATCTTGTAAGGAATTGTTGTTGGTTTCTTGAGGCAACATCATAGTGTTGGGTGATCTAAGCTTTTCATGAGGTGAAGAAGGGCTCACATGCTGAGAGGATGATGCTGGGTCAGAACGATTGGTTGAAACTCTCTTGGCTCTTTCTTGATTATCAATAAAGCTATTCAAGTTTTCCTCCATACTCTTGTGTGATTTATGTTTTATGCATTTTTATGGTCAATTTACATCTGATCCTATATTGTTTATGATAATAGATCCATGTTCTTGTATAGTGTTATGCTGCTTTGATTCTATAGGTACTCTGTGAAGCTGGGTATACAAGAAAGCAAGTAGCAATGGACTATCAAAAGAGAGAGGAATCGAGCAAGGAACCAAGCGCAAGATGGAGGTTGGTCTCCTTTATTCTTCTCTCATCTATCATTCATAAAGGAAAACGAAAGTAGTTTTACTTTGTTTGTTTCTAAGGTAGCTACCAACCTTAGTGGGATTAGCAGTTCTGCATAGACACTTTTCCCTGTAACACACGGGACACCTTCATTGAGGCATCCTTGAAAACACATATAACCACTTCACCAAGACAGCACCAAACCATGTTAGTACAACCCATGGAGGTGGGGTCATCAAGAAAAAAATATGACATTTCCAAGGCACCTAGGCCTGAGGTGACCAAGACATATTAGAGAGGTAGAAGCGTTGTTTTTGCAGCTCCTCTAATTGAGCAAGGGGCCAAGCCTACTACATCAGCAAAATAGGGATCACCATCACATCATGAGGCTTCTTTTCATGATGAGGAGCCCATTGAGCATGACTTTGACTTATTTGGCTTAGAGGCACATGATGAGCATCAAACCCTACAAAAATTAATCAAAGAGAAGGATTATCAGATCATGGAGCTCAAGGACAATTTGGAAAGGGCCAAATTGATCATTTCATTCCTTCAGCAAGAAAACACTCAACATAAGGCAAAATAGCTAGTCATGGAGAAAGGGAAATTCAAAGCCACGAAACAGGAGATGAAAGGAAAGGCAGTGGTGGACCATGAGGACACTCAGCAACATGAAGGACACGTGGCAAGGAAGAGGCCATGGACAATGGTTTTTAGGAATTCATTTAAGAGGGAAAGAGAACAAAAGCCACCAATGGAAGAAATGACCTTTAAAGAGAGGATTGCCATGGAAATAAATGAGGACAAGAAGTTTTGGCTTGACAAAGTCAATTTCCACCTTGAGAAGCTCCTTAAAAAGGCCAATAGGGATAACAAGTTGCAAAAGAAAATGGCCATCCATTATTACACAAGGAATCAAGTTGCCAAGGTCAAAATCAAGCAGTTGAAGGAAAAACTCAAGGAAACCCTAATCAGCCAAGAGGAGAAGGGTAAGTTATATTTTCTTGCTGATGCATCCATGATTGCATAACATACCTCATCAGGCATATTTGGACAAATTTTGGGAGGATTTGGAGAAAATTTTGTGTTTTGGTGCAGACTGGTGCAAACTTGCAATTTTTTGGCAATTTTCTGTCTAGGAGCGCAACAAGCTCATGCTGCACTTCTTCCTTAGGGCTCCAAATGATGGAAAATCATAATTTTTGGAAATATTCTTACCCCCTATGAAAACCCATTTTCCCACTTTCTTGCTCTAGGGCTCATATTTTGAGAAATTTGCAAAAAAGAGGCCAAAAATCACCTTTCTGCCCCTCTTTTTCCATTTCGCTACACACCTCGAGACACCTTGGGAGAATGGCCATATCTCAACCAAAAATGGGTCATTTTGAGTGCACAAATACTCTAAAGACATACACACTCTCCCATATTTCTGGAAAAAGCTTCATATCTAGGTTTTGACTTTATAAAGGCACTCAAAATGGCCTGCAACAGCTCGTTGCACACCTGGAAATTTCTGAGATTTTTGTAAAATGTTCACTGTGTATTCTTTTGCAATTCCTAGTTTGACTTTGGTAAAAGTCAAAAGGGTGAAGTAAATGAATGTGAGGGGTAAAATTAAATGTAAATAATGGGTGGTTAGCCTTTGTAAGCTATTTCGATGTAAATTTGACCTCATTTATGAGAGAGGTTGGAGTCAAAGTTAATTGTAGAAGTTGTTTTTAACTTCCCTAGACATTAGGGTTTCGTTAGAACACCTAATGGAACAGTTCCTAAAGTCATGGATTCGACCCCTGAGAGAGGAGAGATGATGTTTTGGTCTTTATGTATCAGTTTCTCAGTGATAGAACAGGTTGGATATTAGAGGAGAGAACTACTGTAGCTTGTACTTGAACATTTTCTAGAAATCAAAGGGCACAATTTGCAACTATTATCTAGGAATTCATGTGTAGTAAGTTTGTGATGTTACTTTTTCTCTGTTATAGCTTTATATGAAAGATATTCATCCTCTCTTTCCATTCATCAATTCGTCAATTGTTTTCCTTACATTTTATAAACAAAATTCTTTACATAAAGCTCTGTTTTCATGGAAAAATCATTATGTGTTACCTCCTTTCTGTCTTAATGAATCCATGTTTCATGCTCATTCATACCTTTTTCTTCTTCTAAACACTGCACTACACTGAAAAACCCTAAGATCCATCACAAAAGTAATGCTACCTTACTCCTTTATATCTTTTCTGTTGTAACCCTTTGATCCTCTGACTTAGCTACCTGGTTTTTCTCCCTTATCCAGCAACAAAACCCTAAATTTTCCAAAACCCACCTAAGCCTAGCTATCTAGCCTAAAATCCTTTACATTATAGTAATCTCTTGGTTGTGATTTCATAGAGAGAGCCCTCTCTGGTTTGGTAGGGCTAGCTACCAAACTAAAAGCTTGGTCTTTGGTTACCTCTGTCGATCTCCTTATCAGCCTAGGACATTGTGGAGGATAACAGAAGGCATGACAACTAGGGAGCACCAAGGTGTTCTAGTGAATGTAAGGTTCCCAAGTCATGGAAAAATTTAATTCTAGTTGTGACATCATGACTGCCAAGGTGTCTTAGGGAATGGTAGGGCATGCTAACATGTGCCAGATAGTATGAAGACATGTCAAACAAGATAAGATGTGCCAAGTGCTAAGGCGTGCCAAGATGTACAAGGGTGTGACAATGCATGCCAGGAACTGTCAAGGAAACAAAATGGAGGAACAAGTTAAACTACAAGGAAATGAGCACATAATAGGGTTAATAAGTCATCAATTTACCTTTCCCATGAGGGCCATGCTAGGCACACCAACAATAGGTGCCAATAGTTGCCAAGTGCCAAGTGTCAATGCATTCTAAGTGCCAAATCTTCCTCCGTTTCTTCTCATCCAGTTTTCAATAATTGATCTCAATTAACTTTAATATTAAACCATGCTAAAGCATACCAAGTCATATCAACGCATGCCAAACATGCTAAGACTTGCCAAGTGCCAACACGTGCCAAGTGCTAATGTGTGTCAGGGAATATGATGCATGCTATGAAGTGGCAGAGCATATCAAAGAGTGGTAAGGTGTGCTAGAGAGTGGCAATGCATGCTGAGGAGTGTTAGGGAGTACTACGACAACACAAGGGATCACAAGGTCAAAATGCATGGAAGTGAATGAATATGGGGGTGTGTCGGGGAGAGTCATTAATGAGTGCTAGTTGTCATGCCAAGGAGGGAGTGACATGTTAGGATGTGCATGGTGTCAGAGTATGCCAATATGCGTCAAGGAGTTTCAAGGCAACAAAAGGAATAACCAAGTTAAAATGAAAGGAAATGAACACATAAGAGGGTTAATAAGTTGGGACTTTATCTTTTTCCAAAGGGGCATGCTAGGAACACTAATAATATGTTCCAATACATGCCAAGTGCCAATGTGTGCCAAGTGATAGTGTCTATAAATGCAATATTATGCCAAGGTGTTCTAGGGAATGTTAGGGACTACAAGGCATGCCAACACATTATAGGGGAGTGCTATTCTATTTTAGGGCATGCCAACATGTGCTTCGGTGTCCTACTCATGACAAGATGTTCTAGGTACATTGATGTTCTATGTTCAAAGATGTTCCAAGACATGCGAGGTGCCAAGGAATGTTAGTGTATTGTTTCGAAGCATGTTAAGGTGTGCCATGAGTGTTAAGGAGTGCTAGGTATCTCTCATTAATAGAATTGGCAGAGCTTGATTATGTATTAAAAATATATTTCCTACACATGCTAGTCGAACTTTATTTAAAGGAAATTCGCTAGATAATAAACCTAATAGAGATGAATCATGTGTTGACTCATAGGAAAACTATATTTTTATGACTTGAGGGAAATGATACACACTAGTTAATTCTTAATAAATTAACTGACTATTATAACCACCATGACCTTGGACACATAATGAAAAAGACTCCACTACAATGGTCTTAAATCATTAATTTTTGAAAAAAAATATAGTAACAGGTACATAACGTCATCAAAAGCTCATTGGAATGATCAATGATGACGAACATTTTTTGACCATCACCAAAAGTAACCAAAAAGAGCATTGGTGAGGGTCAATAAAACATCGTCACTAGAAGTGTCACAAAAAAGAGAATTAGTGATGGGCCTTTAACGACACTCACCAAAAGTTTCCTCAAAGAGAGAATTAGTGACGGGCCTTTAATGAACCTCACCAAAAGTGTCATTGAAAATGGGTTTGGTGACAAATCTTAAAGGACCATCACTATATACACTTACAACAACGATTTTTCAAAGACCATCACCATACGCAACATTGGTGATGGACCTTAAAGGTCCATCACAAGCATGAAGCATCATAAAAAACTCATTGGAATGATCAATGGTGATGAAAATTTATTGACCATCACCAAAATTAACTAAAAATATCCTTGGTGATGGTCAATAAAAAATTGTCACTAGAAGTGTCACCAAAGAGAGAATTAGTGATGGGGCTTTAACGACCCTCACCAAAAGTGTCATTGAAAATGGCTTTGGTGACAAACCTTAAAGGACCATCACTGTATACACTTACAACAATGCTTTTTTAAAGACCGTCACCATATGCGACATTGGAAACAGACCTTAAAGGTCTGTCAGAGGAATGACCCTCACGAATGACCTTTTTTTCTTGTAGTGTGAATAATCACATCATTATACACTGATAGAAACTGGAAACCCTGTAGGGTGAAAACAAAAAAAAATGTTTAATTTTATTATTAAAAACTCATGAGGGTGTTCACCCCTCACTCAATGGTTATAAGGGAGTCCATCCCTTGACCATTTTCATAAAATATTACATATAAAATAATCCTAAATGCAACATAACTAGCTATAAGCTATTACAATCATCATGATATCACTTACCGACGAATCCTTTATCTTTATATCTTTGTGGTTTGACTGTTTCAATTAGTCGATCATCCTACAGTTGGAATTTTTCAATGTGCATCGACCAATAAATATTTATTTTTCACAATGTTAAACACGAACTATCCTTTTCACAATTCACAATCATTTCCTTCCATTGTTGTCTTCAACACACTTGATATCATGATTAGATAAAACATAAAATATTAATTAACCAATAATCAATATTTATTAATCACACTTCAACATCTATTCGTGTCCATGCACAAAACATAAACAGAATGTCATGAAATGCCTTCTTTAGCATCATTGCACATGCATTAATAACAAACAAATCACTATCAAGAATCATGTTTCCAACAAAACGCTAATAAAATATTGCATGCATATTCATATTCTTTCCAAAGGAAATCTACATGATTGAAATTATTATTGTCCATGCATATGCATAACAAGCTTTCAAGAGAACTAGCCCAACAAACAATTTTCCTTGTTCCTACTAGTATGTTTTCTTTTCCAAAGAGATTGACGCAATAAATTATATACTTATGCATGTGAATGAATGCTCTTATCCAAAAACATCTTTTCCATAGGACAAATATTCACAATAGCTATTATGTATAAAAATGCAAGCTCTATTTCAAACAAAGTTAACATAATAGTTATAATTTTTTTGCATGCAACTACTTGTCCTCTCCAATAGAAAATGATGTGATATCTTTTTCTTCTTTCATGTGAAGCACATATTTATTTCCAAACAAAGCTAACTAAATCTTGCATGGAAAAAACACATTTCATTTCGAAGGGATCAAATGCATAACATTTATTCTTTCATGCATGCAAGCAAACATTTTCTTCTTAGCAAAATATCTATCCCACTAACTATACATAATCGTCTCCCAAAGGAAGTCTAATACCATAACTAATCCCTCTAGGTGTGCAAATGCATATTATTTTTCCCAAAAGAAGGCTAACATAATCAATATTATGTGATTGCGGCTTCATTTTCTCCATAAATCTAATACCAAAACTGTACTTTTCCATGCATCCAAGTGTATATGTTTCTCTAAAGAATATTCTAAAGGAATCTTAAAACAATAAAGCATGCGATTACCAGCTTTCCTCTCCAAGAATCTAACTCAATAAGGCATGCAATGACATGTTTTTCTCTTCTCTTCTTTTTGAAAAATTCTTTAGAGGGTTCGACCCAGGTTCAAAGTTATCTGCGCCAACCAGCAAAACCTAAACTACTGGCCCATTCAGCAAAACCCACGTAGCGTAGGCTGTAGTCTCACCCGAAGTAGTATTGGGGGATGACAGAACCATGTTTCTACATCCAGAGGCATGTGTGATAGGTTCCTGCAGCTTCTAGGGCTTATTTCTATTTTCACGAACCCTAACACTTCTGAGACAGATAATTACAGTAATTCACTTAAACAATATCTATACATTCGCGAAGGTCATGCAATATTCATAACATGTATAAAATATATTGATCTATCACTTTCACACAGAAGATAAGCATTTATTCATATGAATTGTGATACAGCGCGAAAATACAAAAACTTGTAAAAGTAAGAAATAATACATAGATGCACAAGTATTGAATCAAAACAATATTTATAAGATGTAATCGTTCAAATAAAGACTCTTTTGCCCTGCGCACTCAGCTGCAGGGGCCTCCGCACTCAGCCTGCAGACTTACCAAGGTCTCCGCACACCCAACTGCAGGAGCCTTCCCCTTTGCCTAAGTACAGGAAACAAATATTTCCTATCTTAGCTTACTTTCCCTTTCAAATATTTATATCAATGATCTCTCTCTTAGATTCACTATGACTCTTCTGTTTATAGCCTTTTCGCTTAGAATACCATGGTCCGCAGACCATGTGTAGGTCTCAAAACGTTCCTAACACCTAGCCACCTAATGTAATAAATCCCCTTTGACTTTTACTATCTTCGCACTTCGCTTCCATAAATCGTGGAACTTACATATTTACAAAAAGGACTTACAAAATTTAATAAAACTTACCACAGGGACCTCATCCCAATAGGCCCCCAACACAATTTGGTGACTGGTCCTTGAGTCACTCACTTGGTCCTTCAATCTTGTCTTGGAGTTCATGAAACTCCAACTTCAAAACTTGTAGATCTGTGGTTCCCTACATTGCTTCCCGCTACACCTCCTCGAGTAGTTTCTCTGTATTGGGGCCTTCCATCATGAGTCCCATAGTACTTTGAGTTTATTGTATGCTATTTAACTTGTTTTGTACTGACATAGTGAGTTGGCTGGCTTCCTTTATCCAAGGCTGTGTTATGGCCCTAAGAATGGCCTCTTTTCGGCACAACCCTTCAATTTGAGTCTATAGCTATTGTCCTTCCTATAATCGTATGAACTGTCATATTGGTGCCATAGTGCATGCAGTCGAACTTATTTCATCAAATTTTTGCTACTTTTCTCTAAGGTAAGTGTCGATTTTCTATAGAGTGGGGTCGTCCTGCAGAGATGTCCAGAGCTCCATAGCATGTTAAAATAATTTTGTGCAGTCCTTGAACTTTTCATCTAATGTAGCCATTCCTTCCTTTACAGTTGCTCTGTGCTACTCCTGAACCTCTAGGGGAGTCATCGACTGCAACTTCAATTGCAGCTTTGAAATCTACAGTTGTAGCTCAAATCAGACTCGATCGATTTCATATTTTGACTCCCTAACTGTGGAAACTAGCGTCTATATATTTTTGGTGGATTTTACTTCTAGTGGAATTTTAAGTTCAGGAAGCACATTACACACCTGTGTAATCGTTGTTTCTAAGTTTTGGATGCACGTTGAAAACACTTATTTCTCCTTTAGTGTCTATGCCTTTACTTTGAATACCTACTGGTTATTGGTCTTAACTTCACTAATGACCAAGAGCGCGCTCTGCTCCCTAACCAGTATCTCATTGGAAATGCCTTGGTGCAATTCATGTAGAGTCTAGATAGGGAGTGTCGCAAGGTTGATGCCCAGATCCTCAAGCTGCAATAGTTGGGCATTGACCTCTTCTGATTTGGCATGCAAGGTCCTATCCAACAACTGGATCACTTGGAGATCCAAAGTTTTATATTTTTCTAGTACTTTTGTGATCTCTTGCTACAGGCTCTCTTGAATCCCTCCCTCCTGACCTGTGCTCGCTTGCAGTCACCCTATATAGATCTGCAGGTCATGCAGATCCTTCCAAAAATTTCTTATCGCCTGTTGGTACTACTAATAAATTTGGGTCCATAAATTTGTTGTCATATCCCAGACCTTGGCTCCGATCTCGTCTAAGCTACCCTTAGTGAGGACTAGTAGATCCAACTGGGAGAATCTGGTTGACTTCTGCTTCTTTTGCGACCCCGAGGTTGTATGCTTCGTTCTCTTCTTTACTACAAAGGGGGTTCTCTACTCCGCGCCCCCCACCTCCTTCGACATCTGACTCCTCATCATCCTGAGTATGTTGGGAGTCACACTCCTCAACCTCTATTGTGGTCTCCTTGTCTACCCTCTCTTTATCAGCAATTGCCTTAGTAGTAGCCTCCTTAGTAGCAACTTCCTTCTGCTCCATTGCTTTCTCCCAAGTTGCAACCTTCTAGGCCTCCTTCTGTTTGGTTGTTGCTCAGTTTTGTATGGTGGTAACTTCCACTTCCTTTCTCGTTCTTGTGCCTCGATCTAATGGTACTTGCCACTCCCATGGCCATTTACCAATGACATCTTGGACATCTGTAAATGATGTTGGAAACGAGTCATGAACAAATGCATCATTAAGCTTCCTTAGATCTATGGATATCCAGGTTTCATCCTATTTCTCTTTCTCCTTAGGTACCATAGGACTTACCCAGTCTGATTCTTCCACTGGCTCAATGATCACAGCTTGTAGCATCTTGTCCAACTTCTTGCACACATTTTCCTTATATTTTGGATTCAAACAGTAGGGTCATTGTTTTATAGGCTTCATGTCTGGCTTCAAAGTAATCTTCATCAAACCCCAGTCCCCAACTATCCCCTTCAGATCTGAGAACTTGGTAGGAAACAAGTCCTAGTATTCGCGCAGCAGTTCTGTGACCTTATCAACTGTATCCTCATACCAGTAGTCACATATCTTTGCAAACTTCAACTATGCGTCCAATCCAATGTTTACTTGTCTAATATTCAAAGGCTTTGCTATGTCATGGATTGATGCTTTGGGTCCTTCAACTTTGCTCTGTCCCTCAGTCTCCGGAATGCTGATATTTCGAGGACCATCTTCTTCTTCTTTCGTTGGTACGTTATAACATTTCAGCGCATGGTACAGCTGCATATTCCAGTTTGGTTGAACCCATTATACCAGGTCCTTAGGCATTCTAAAGATTGCAGCCTTAATTTCTTGGAGCGCTTCATCAATACATTCGAAGCCATCCTCAAAGCTGAAGGTTAACAAAAAAATTTCCTTGAGGATATGCCACTTGGTTGTTCCATGGTGCAGCTCAGTTTCTAGGTACTAGTTCATCGAAATGGTACCCAAAGTATGACAGAAGACATGCACCCATTCAGGTTGAGGTTCCTCTCCCCAAACTTTAGTCCACCTCACCGTATGCTCGCACGGATCATCTTTTCCAGTGTATTTATTTATCATATGAGTATTAGCATACCCAGATCTCAACTTCATCATTTGCCAATATTCCTTCCCATCAGAAAAGCTATCCTTATGCCTACCCCACCAGTGGGCAGACATAGCGCACAGTTCCAGATGTAATTCCTGGAACCATTGTTCTTTTGGAACCTCCCTTTCAAACTTATCCATAAATAAATTAACATCATGTAAACCATCATAGTGAGGTAGATTCCATATCTCTGTAGATATGCAGCGAAGTGATTTTGTCAACATGTTGCAGCGCAACAAGGAGACTTAATGTAATCTGTTCTGCCAATTCTCGAGCTCTTCATCAGAATCTGAGATGCGGGAGATATCTTTATCCCATGTAATTTGTCCATGTGATGTAGGATTGATCCAGTCCTCATCTCCTGTAGTGATATTATATATCTAATCTAGATCATCCTTTTCTTCATAATCACGGTCTGGTTCCGTGTATCGCGCACCTTTAGATGGATCGAAGGGAACAATTTCTCGGAGCTCCTTTCTTTCAAATACCATTCTTCGTTTCTCAAGATTAATGACTGCATCCATGTCAAATGCCCAATTAATTCATAATAGCACAAGGTAATGATTACTATCATCCACTATCTCGATCACTTCAAAATTGGCCAAAGCATTTGCTACTTCAATATCCACCATTACTCCATACAGGCAACCCATAGGAATGATTTTCTATTGATTGGTCATACGAAGCTGGAAAGGATACCACTATAGTGTAGGTTTCCCCATTCTTTCCCAAGTTTGTTTTGGTAGCACATTCTCATCAGATCCTGGATCAAGAATTACCTGCTCCATTTCATACTCCCCGATCTGCGGTGTTAGCCTCATTCCACAACCTGTTCGTTTCTTTCTTTTGCACATTTTTTGTACAATGCACTATTCTAGAGGAGTTTTGACCTTACCTGTATAGTTATCAAATAATTCTTTAAGCCCTTCTATAACCTTCCTATCCCATAAAAGCTTCATACAAGTCTTCAGAAAGGTAGCTAATAGCGAAGTATCTACGTCTTATGCTTCGTTAGTTCTGCCAGACTTCTCCTGAGTTCCTGAGGGATTCCATAAAGGTTTCTTTGGCATGATTTAGGTTGAATCCAAATTCCTTCTCTGCCATCTTGTGTACTGATCCTTCAGTTTCCAATTGCTTCCCCTTATCTTCTCTTGTGGCAATACTACTTTGTGTTACGATATTAACACTAGGCTCTTCTTCGTGAGGCTCCACTCTCATCATTTCAATATTTTGTGTAGGTGTTTGAGCCTTCTTATCCTTCATCTTGGCTATTAATACGGGGAAATATTCTATAACATGATCAAACTGTTTGAAATACTGATATGATGAATGCATTGGGTTCTAATAGTCACGCGCAACATGGTCAGCTCTCCACAATTGTAAGAAATGATTTTTCCATGACCCCTTCCAACCACTCCTCCTCGTTCTCTTCCTCGGGTTGGAATCCTTCGTGCGCTACATCCGCATCCCGATCTTAAGGCCGATTTTATGTCTGGATTCTATATGTAGGGGTTCACTCCATCATCAGTTCGTAGCTCCAGAAATTGCACTTATCATTCCCAACTGATTTATAAAAAGTACAAAATAACTACTGTGGTGCTTGCACAAATTTTTGTAGGAGATGACAGATATCAGTCACGTGCTTCCCAACTATCTGACAAATAGCGCACCATAAGGGTACTCCCGTGCTCAGTCCAATGATTTTTTCCAGTTTTAGAGGAACATGACCTCCCCCAATGGAGTAGTTTTAATAAACTGGACAATGGTCCTTATCATGACCCTGGACCTTACACTTTAGGCACCAAAATTTTACCCTTACCTTGGGCTAGACTTCATTTCCCTTCTTTGGGCTCTGCAATTCCATGTGCAAGCTCACCAGCTGCGATTGAATCTGTTGTACCCCTATATTTATATCCTGCATTAGTGAAGCTTCTAATCTCATGGCGATCTCCACTGCCTCTGCTTATGTTCCTATTTTCTGTTGTGACAATGATATTCTCATCTACAGGAGGAGCGAATAAATATACCAGTCTCTATGCTGAGTATTTATAATAGTCATATTAGCTTGTTGAATCCAACATTTTAATCTTTGATTAAAGTCCCATGCAGACTCATTTACCCTCTTCTGAATCTCGTTGAGCTCTGTTACCAACTAACCTTGAGATTTGGGCTTCTTGAATTCACTATTCAACACTTGTTGGGTCCCTGTCATAGTCACATTAGGCCTATCTACGCATAACTTGATGTACCAACTCAGTGCTCTATCCTGTGGCACTGTGACTAGCTATGCTTTGTTCATATTGCCATTAGTGATTTGTTGTGTCGTCCATACAACATCTATGACAAAGAAAAAAAAATTGGGGCCTTCAGTTCCCATACCCCTAAACACAGGCATCTTCATTGTATTTTCCATGTTAAATGATGGAGGTGGAGGTGGAGGTGTAGGTGTGTGAGGTAGAGGTGGAGGTGGAGGCGGAGTACATGGATGAGGTATCCCCATGATACCCTAACTTATGATCTACATCGTGCTTCACAGTGTACTCAAAATATTACCTTCGTCATTGCTATCAAAAGAGCCTAACAACAGACTATATTCGAAGCCTGATTCTTCGTTTCTTCTGAATGCTCTACAACTTCGTGTAGTCCCAAACATCAATTTAAAGGCATACCCCATTTTTCTCACAATAGCATCTTAATCCAAGTCTTCAAAGATTTCAAGTGCTTACCTCTTAGTCCTTTGAAGAACCTATGCTCTACTTCATTGTAGTCGGTGGACGAATCAATCGTGAACTCAATGATGAATCCTCCCATAATACGATCGATCGAGTGGTCGACGCCTTGCACGATGTTATTTTCTAAAGCTTCCAAGTGCTTTAACAGTTCAAGGGTCCACACAATAGGGTCATCAAGCTTCCACGTACCTTGAATATCCACCAATCTAGACAACCATTCGTGCAATTCATAGGGGAAAGAGTAGAAGAATATCTTGAGTTCATCTATGAACAGGGATCTACTCAGCCACTCTTCCTTCGATAAGCACATTTTTTTTTCTCCTGAGCTGCAAACACATGCAGCATCCGATCGATCCACTTTTCAATCTCTTTCTTAGTGGGGAACTACTTATCACACATCCCTTATAAAGATCCCAGTCTTGGCAACAGAACCATTTGTTGGCTTGTTGGGGCCTGGCCTAGGTTCAAAGTTATCTGTGCCAACCAACAAAACCCTAAATTACTGGCCCTTTCGGCAACAACCCGCTTAGAAACTCCTCCTCAACTTTTTACGTGGTTTCCGAACATTTTCAAAAGCATTTTTGAAAAATAAAAGAGGCTTTTGTTGGGATTGTTTTCCTTAAGAAAAACATCTTTCAGGTTTACACGTGTCACTGTTTGGAAGATTCGAATGACTATTTGCAGCGCATGTTTCCAGATTTAAATATTAAATAATTTTCTATTTTACTCATCAACTTTGCACTCGGTTTTCTAGAAGTTGAAAACAATTTTTTTAAATTTGGAAGACGATTTCGGAAAGAATAAGATCACTTACAAGAACCTCTTTAAGTCTTTACACAACTATCACTGTTTGCGAGATAAGAAGACATATTTGGACTCTATTTTCCAATAATTCATGCAATCACACAATTATTTAGCAATAAAATTATTTTTTATTAAATGCACATGAAATATTTTATGAATTTAATGAAAAACACTTATTCCTCTTTTCACGAAAGTCCATGGACGTTTTTCCAAGAAAATAATCTTGATTATTTATGCAATGCCAAATAATACTTTAATAATAATACTTCCACAACTACTCAGAGAGAACTAGCCCTCTAATCATCAAAATGATAAAAAAAAATTGTATCAATTGGATCTTGTCTTTTATTTAGGGGTTACATCAGTCTTTCTTTCTTAGTGGTGTTATTTTCAAATTACTCTCTTTCTCTCCCACGGTAATTTCAATCAAATTAAAAGTCATGGCATTTGGCTCTAGCCATTTTTCTTTAGTCTGTGAGGAATTTAGCGTTCACTAGCTCACTATTTTATCTAATACAAATTATTATAGTCACATATATATTTCAATTTATTTCCACTATGAATGCATATAGATAATTATTTTCTAACATGTTTAATTCCTTATACAAACCTATAGACACAACCAATTTCATTGAAATGTTCACTTAGATAAATTAGTAGAACATGTATGCAAAACTATATCACATACAATAGATTAGAGACATGTTCCACCCAACTATGAACTATCTCCAATAGTTCCCCACCAAGATGAGATATACTTGCCACTAGACTAAACAACATCGTTGATTCCTTGGTGGTTTCTTCCCAACAGATTTTTAGCAGCATTTTGCTTTAAGGTCTACCAACCTTTTTCCTAGGCCTTTTTTTAGTTTTTTCAAAAAAATATTATTTTCTTTTTCTTTAAAGCACACCTTTCTCTGCCGTTGTGATTTATTTCACCCCACTTATTTTTTTTGCTAAGCTTGGTAGGTCCATTCCATTTTCTATTATATAATAAACATGTTTACACCACACAGATTAACCTAGTGTCCTGAACTTGCCCTAAGGGGAAATCAAGTCTATTGGCCACTCGTCAGCATTATAAGCCATCCAAAAACATAATTGTTTCAATATTTCTAGCCAGGATAGATACGTCTCTATCTCATGTCCAGACACTACATAACTGTAAAAACTAACATTTTCAACATAAAAATTAAAGGCTAACCGCATAAACCAAAATTATGCATGGGAGTAGTGTAGTCCTTATGTTACTCTGAGATAGATGCAATAGGAGCAATATCTTCAGTAGTAGCCCTTGGCATACCATATAACTCAAGAATGCATGGGATGTGGTGGTCGATTTTGTCCATCCTGACATCCAATTTGTCCAGCTGAAATAGAATTTTCTCCATGTCTTTCTTGTAATTCGGAAGTCTCTGGGATGTCACTTCCATCCCCATAGAAATTTTATCCATTGCCTTACCGAGTAGAATCATTCATTAACCAGTATAGGTGGAGCGTTTTCTTAAACTGTGTGATTCTCCCTCGAGTATTCCTTGGATCTGGAACAAGAGTCCTCCAATTGTCCATCTCTTCCTCCATCTCGCTTTCTTGCTTTACCTCCTCTTCCCATTATTCCATCAACTTCCAAATGGCATCATTCGTCCCTTTACGGTAGGTTGTTGCTACCTGAGCAATGAAATTCTCTATTGATTTATGACCCCTGCAATTTTCTGACGTGCTCGGACCCTTATCTGTCCAGGGGCTGGTCCTCTCCTACTGCACCAACATCGTCTCACTCCTTGGGCCATAACCTATTTGGCAAAGCACTGATGACACCCAGAAGAATTTAGATTCAAATTCAAACTTTTCTTAACACACCACCTTGCCCAAGCATGAATTTCCTCTCCTCCATACCTCACCGTGTATGTGCATGGGTGGCCCAAAGCCTGTAGATCCCAAAGGGGGGTTCTCTGACTCTTACCCTGAGGCCTATCATTATTCACGTCGCCCTTAATATGGATTATATGCCGATCATCTCGATCTGTCTCAAACCAAGCCCATGGGCCCTTCCTGAATCTTGCAAGACGCCTGTAGTGGTTCCATATTCTAACTCTCTCTGCCCAAAGAGAAATGGTTTTGCTTCTCAGGTCCCTCAGGCAAGTTTTCCACACAAGGTTCTTGACTTTTCCTTGAATTCCATATGGGTTCCAGCTATCCTAGTGGTTTATTTGCAAACTATTGCCATGGTTGCAGCCCCATCCCCTTTCCCTCAGCTTTTCCCTGCCTCTCTCTACAACCTTTTAGAAAATTATATATTACAGAGCAATGGAACACATAAAATATTGTAGAAATATAAACATAGAAAACACATAAAACAAGAGAGGCACAGATATACGTGGTTCACCCAATTTGGGCTACATCCACGAAGAAATAGCTAGTCCTTCCTTTTATATTATCCAACAAACTGAAGAGATACAACCTACAATAGATCCACTGTAATTCCCTCCTCTCTCGCTCAGTCTCCTCTCTCTTCTCGCTCAGAATACAAATCTACATAGATGCAATACAATTCCCTCATATATAGTGAGGGGTTTCCTTCCAAGGCAAAAAACCCTAAATTAAACATAACTTCTATTGTAAGATCTTTGCCTAATGAACGCCTCAGATTGACTACAAAATTACAACATTTTACAAGGAAATTTTACATCTATTTTTATCTTTGGGGGCATTGCCCCCAATCCCTCTCTAGGGGGCGGATCCCAAAGGTCACAACCACCCCCCTTGACCCCCCTTGTAGCATAAATATTACGGGCAGCGTTGCCACCACATTATGAACGGGGGTCCAATGTGATGATACCTCTGAATAAAGAAGATAATCAGGGTCCACACCCAACATAACCCCCAGCCCCTCTTGAATTGTAGTGCCTCTATCTAGTTTCCCCTTTGCCTTAATTACAAAGTGGAAACCCTCATAGCCCCGCAACCCGCGTTCCCCCCCCGCAACCATGGTTCTGACCCATTTGGGAGAAAATATATATGAAAAACTAGGCCATGGCAAGCAAGTTTCTTCCCCATTGCCCCAACAACATTCAATTCTCGCTGGCTTCATACTCTTACCCCACCTTTCCCCCTAGCAGAACCCCAACCAGAACATAGATTCAAAGTTGAGGAAAGGCCAAATTTCATACCCGGTTTCTCCAGACATCTGTCCACAACCAAGTGTCCTCTCTTGTAGTCAACCTTCCATTTATCTGTATCACCACCCTTCTCCATAGCCTTTCCCTCCTACACTGCACGTTAAATGGCCTCGCTTACTCCACCACCCTGCCTTATTTCCATCCCCGCCACCTTTCCCACTCTCCCAATAGGCATTCATGCTGAAGGACACAGCACCCCCTGCCTTGAGCTTTTGTGCAGCGTCAGTAATTACTGCCTGGGTACTTCTCATGTCTGCATCTAGCCTGACCTAGGTGACAATGCCCCTCATCCTAATTGGGGGCATGAGTTGCATGACTTCTACTTTGTTGGCTTTTTCTGAGGTCCTGGACCAAAATTTCCTCCAGGGGTTCAAAGGATGTATGCCAGGGTCAAACTAACCATTTCTTTTCTAGCATGTCTTGTTGATGGTTGCACCCCCAATCAGCCAAGAAGTTGTCCGCTTTGTTTCCATCTCGAGTGGCATGTCAGACCTGTATATAGTCAAATTTCGGGACGATTTCGCCTATCTCTTGTATGAGTCTTGTAGTTGTCCAACTCTACTAAGTTTATCCCAGTTAGTACCATTTTTACTTTTGCCACGGTATTTATTACCAGGCTTGAATCACATTCCACTTCTAGGTTTCAATATCCGATTTTGATAGCCCTATTTCACCCCAAATATTAACATAATCTTTCTCTCACATTATGCTAATAATTTTATTTTATTATTTTCTCCTAGGGAGTTTTAGGAGATTTTTAGGGAAGGTCCATCATGTGGACTTAACAACCAATATGTTTTCATAGGCTAGCAAGAAGTCTTCTAAAACTCTAATTTTCTTCCCCAAATATCCCAAACAATGTATTCATTAACTCAATAATAAAATAAAATATTACATCATCACATCAATCCCATCATGACTTCCATAGCCATTCAATCCAATAATAATTCAATGTCTAAAAATTCATTGTAATTTACATAACTGTCCATTTTCATATTATCATTAAAGAAAAGGAACATTTATGTACATCATGCATTCATACTTGACCCTCGACATAGGTCCCACAATTTGTAAAAGTACATTGACATAAAATCATCACATGTCATACTGGTGGTATACATTCCAAATTTCTACATAATAACAATTATGCAACTTAGAAAAAAAAACATTAACATATCTTGCATACCATAAAATTATACTTTTTGTAAGGTCCCACATTACCAACCATCAATATTATAGAGAAATAATAGTCCCATTAAACACTAAGACACAAAATACAATATTTTTATATTTCTAATTACTTGACACCCTTACTTTAATCCATCACCCTTTAAGATATTCTATGTCTAGTAATAACATTTATGGATGGTAAGACAAGCTTCCATTTTATTCTCAAACAATCTACAATATTTCTGAATTTAACTCTTACTCAAAACATTTGGCCTTGATTCACTCCTAATCATTCATTATATAGCTTATAAAAATTAAACTCTATAATTCATCCCTGATATTTAATGGCTTTTCCAAACATGATCTCACATTCTTAATCATGTCTTAAATGATTATCAACATGTGTTCTATTACATAACCTAATTCTTCATTGTCTCACAATAATACCAATACTTCACACACAAGTAAAACTGCAAGCCATCTTCATTAATGCATTCCTACAACCACTTTAGTAACATAAAAAACTACAAGAACTCGGGGATTTTTTATTTTTTTAAAAATTATATTGCAGCCATGTAAGCAACAACCTTGGGGAATTTTGGGAAAATATTTTTCAATCATGCAATCTACAACCACTAAGGCATTTTATCAAATATTTTGCAAGCATGCAACCTACGACCATTGAAGAATTTTAACAAACATTTTACAAGCATGCATTCTATAGCCAATGAGACATTCTAACAAATAGTTAGTGGACATGAAATAAGTTTCCATAAATATGTTCAAACTATCAAAGAGAAAATAAAACTTGAATTTACAAAATTGCATTAATCATATGAATGTCATCAAAGGTAATTTTTTTGCAAAACAACACAATCAACAATCCCTATAGGGTAGCATCAAATCGACAAAATTGACCAGATTATGGAATCTGAGTCTAAAAAGAACTTTTTTGGAATCAATGATGGGGTTACATGGTCTAAAGGTACGAAAAATCTCTAATATTGAGCTGAATCACATCCAAAACTCCCATGGATGTAATTCTTTAAAACAACAAAACTTTAGATCTCATTTACAACTTTTTTCAAACACGTGGAATGCAAACTTTTATCTACAACTCTACATGAAGAATGAAAACCCAACATTATGCTACTATGAGTTTTTCATTGAATTCAAGTTCACTATATGAATTCCACTTGAGTCATTGCTCATTTTTAACATCTAAAGAGGCTCTTTCAATGTTTTTTTAAAACATTCTATTATTCTCTTCAAGGTTAACCCCATCTTGTACATACTTTAGTTATGAGAGAGACCATAAATGCATTTGTTCTTTATAAGCAATATCTTGTAAGTTTAGTCATGTTTTTTTTTTTGTTTGTATGGACCAAAATAATTATTATAATAGTATGCATGTAAAGGTTGGTAGTTATTCCTCATCATAAATATTGAGTGCTCGGGATTGTTCATAAGTGCAACAAAAGTTTTATTGTCTTTTATTCACATCAATATTCCAATTTCATGAGCACAACTTTTAAAGAAACATTATCACTTTCTATTCCTTCATGCAGTTGTTAATCATGCATCATGCATCTCATGTGAATTGTAGTCTACTGTAAGTTCAGTTAGAATCATACCTAAGATGATTCCCACTAGCATCATATCTACACTTCTTTTGTGCTTAATGATTCCCAAAAGGCGCCAGTGTTGGAACCTTTTGCTCTAATACCACTTGTAACATCCCTTGGTAACCTCGCAGGAAATGCATGGAGTTAGGAATTTTTTTCGGCATTTACTAATGTGTAACTTTCTAAATTATTTTTTATATTCCCTTAATTATCATTAGAATAACCATCATCATTACATAGAGAAATATTTAATAAAAGCATAGTAAGTTACACAACCATTAACTGTCATTATTGTAGCATATTAACTTCAATTTTGCTTTATAACTATGCATCAATTCCATGATTCTTTTCACTCAGTTAATAAACTACATGATAATATAAACATCACATCATGAAAGGAATTAACATCATAATAATGGAAAAATTCACAATCACATCATTAGACACTCATATACACTCGAAACCCTATAGGGTGAAAACCAACAAATGTTTAATTTTAATATTAAATGCTCGTGAGGGCGTTCATCCCTCACTCAATAGTTATAAGGAAGTCCATCCCTTACCCATTTTCATAAGGTATTATAAATAAAAATCACCGTAAATGAAACATAACTAGCTATACGCTATTACAAGCATCATGATATCATTTACCCACGAATCCTCTATCTTTATGTCTTTGTGGTTTCACTGTTCCAATCAGTTGATCATCCTGTAGTTGGAATTTGTCAATGTGCATGGACCAATAAATATTTATCTATCACAATGTTAAACATGAACTATCATTTGCACAAGTCACCATCCTTTCATGCCATTTTTGTCTTCGACACAGTTGATATCATGATTAGAGAAAACAGAAAATATTAATTAACCATTAATAAATCTTTAATAATGAAACTTCAACAGCTATTCATGTGCATGCATACAACATAAACATAATGTCATGAAGTTATTTCTTTAACATTGTTGTACATTCACTAATAATAACCAAATCACTATCAAGCTTCATCTTTCCAACAAAACACTAACAAAATCTTGCATGCATTTTCATATTATTTCCAAAAGAAAGCTATCATACTAGATATTATTCTTGTGCATGTAAATGCATAACAAGATTTCAAGACAACTAGCCCAACAAACAATTTTCTTTGTTCCTACTACTATGTTTTCTTTTCCAAAGAGATTGACGCAATAAATTATATACTTATGCATGTGAATGCATGGTCTTTTCCAAAAACATCTTTTCCATAGGAGAGTTATTCACAATGGCTATCATGTATAAAAATTCAAGCTCTATTTAAAACAAATTTAATATAATAGTTATAATTTTTTTTCAAGCGCTACTTGTCTTCTCCAACAGACAATGAGATGATAGCTTTTTCTTCTTGCATGTGAAACACATATTTCTTTCCAAATGAAACAAACTAAATCTTTCATGGGAAAAACACATTTCTTTTCTAAGGATTCAAATGGATAGCATTTATTCTTTCATGCATACAAACATACATTTTCTCCCAAAGGAAAGCTAATACCATAGCTAATCCCTATAGGTGTGCAAATGTATATTATTTTTCCCAAAAGAAGGCTAACACAATCAATATTATGCGATTACACCTTCATTGTCTCCATAAATCTAATACCAAAACTATAATTTTCCATTCATGAAAGTGTATATGTTTTTCTAAGGAATCTTCCAAAGTAATCTTAACACAATAAAGCATGTGATTACCAATTTTCCTCTACAATAATCTAATTCAATAATTCATACACGGACATGTTTTTCTCTTTTCTTTTGAAAAGTTCTAACACAACAAATAGTTTCTTGCATGTAAATATATATAATTATTTTCTAAGGAATTTAGCACACTACTTATTCTTTTTCCATAAGTTAGATAACTCACAATCTATTATGCATACAATACAAAAAAAAATCATATCATTTAACACATGAGACAAATTTGTAATATTTCCTCAAGAAATAGCATAAATAACAAAATCCTTCTCAAATAACACAACCAATTGATATTTATGCAAAGGTTTTATGTGTACTCTTTCTCAAGATAGTTACTTATCTCTTTTTGTACAACTCAAGCTCCTCATGAATGTAAACTCACATATTCATTTTCAGTAAGTCTAATATATGAGATATTATTCTTATACACATAAACACATATTCTCTTTAAGAGTCCAATATTTCTCTTTAAAAATTGAATGCATATGCATCATGAGGACAACCTTGGTGTTATTTTAAATGAAATAACTTAATTCGTTTTGAAGAATTATCAACTTAATTGTTCTATTTGTTTATGCATGGGAATAACTTTTTTTTCAAGAAATATCAACATAATTGTTCTATTTTTGTGCATGGGAATAACTTATTTCTTTTAAAAAAATATCAAACTTAAGAGTTATTTAAGTGCGTGTGAAATCCATTTATTTCTTTTGAAGAACAAAAACACAATAGTTATCTCTATATGTACATAAACAACTATTCTTATCCCGTTGAAAAAAAAAAATAAAAAAAAATAGAAGCACTATGTTTTTCCTATTTTATTCAACAAATTTGGACGCCATTTTCAAACATTTGGAAATGATTTTTTGAAAACTAAACGACAATTTTTTTGGGAACAATTTCCTTAAAAAAAAGCTCTCTCAAATTTTACACAGGTATAGCGATTTGGAATATTCGAATGAATATTTGTAGTGCATTGTTCCAAATTTAAATATTAAATAATTTTTTGTTTTAGTCATCAACTTTGGACATGGTTTTCGAAAAATTGAAAACAATTTTTCCAATCTAGAAGAGGATTTTGGTGATAATAGGCTCAGTTACAAAAACCTTTTTAAGTTTTTACACATCTATCATAGTTTTGGGAGATAAGAAGACATATTTGGACAATATTTTCCAATAACTCATGTTTAAGAATTCAATGCACACAAAATATTTTAAGAAGTCATTGAACAAAACACTTATTCACCTTTGAAAGAAATTTCATGGATGTTTTTCCAAGAAAATAATCTCAAACCTTTATCATATGAAAATTTTCAAGAAAATAAATCAAATTCTTATTTCTTCATGCACCATATGCAAACATAATAATAATTTTCAAAGTTCATAGTTACTTATCTTTTAATGCATGCTTGGAATCTCTCCTTCCTCTCTCTTGGCTTGATTCTACATGTATTTTGTCGTTAGTTCTCATATTTTCCCATATCCTTACAATAAGTAGAATTAAGAAAATACAATAGCATTCATAAATCCTAAAAGCATTCCATAAATCACCCATAAATCCCCTATGATGACGAAGGCACGAAACACACGAGACGGAGAATGGCCAACAGTGCTGCATCCATGAGTCTATATATGAGAATTTCACGCAGAAGAGATCGAATCTATAGGAAACTCAGGATCAGAGTGAGTAATCCACGCTCTACAGGTTTAGGGGGTCAACGCGCGCGCTCGAATAGATACAGAATCGCTCGAATCTAGCCTCTTGCCAAATTATGGCTCCCCTCCCTTGTAATCCTGGCGTACAAGAGAAGGCTAAAATCACTCCATAAATCGTCCATAAGTCACTCCATAAATAATATTTTTGCTAGATTATAAAATCACTCCATAAGTCATATTTTTCTAAATTCTGAAATCAATCAATAAGTCATCCATAAATCTCTCATGCTTTTTTTTCTTAAAGATAAATTTTCTTTTGCCTTATGAAAAACATATCACTTATCCGTGGCTTTTCTAAAACTATAGTTCTAAAACTCATAAAATATAACAATTTACTTGGAAAATACAATTTATTTACATACAACAATATAAATTATTCTCAATATAAAAATTAAAAAAAAATTCTTGTAATATTCCCATCATTACGAATTCAAAGAATATTAGTCATGTAATATAAATATAACCATTAATAAAATTTAATTATTCCATAAAAATTTTCTGCTAGCTTAATGAGGGATATTACAATATTGAATTGTATGAGCCCACTCCGCAAAAAATGTTATAGTGAACAAACCACATGATAATTCCTATGTTTCCAGGACTAGCGCTGAGTAGCAATCATTGTGAAGAATTAGCTCCAATATCAAAGAAGAAAACTATAAATGTACACATACTTGACGATATGTCTCTTAAAATACGTGAAAGCTAATGAAGAAAATAATGCCTATAAGTTACTAGGGTTGCTTCAGTTTGAAAAGTACCATAATGTGCTCTACAATGTATTAAAAAACTTTGTGCCACACCCCTCAATAAGTCATAATATCCATCCAATTAATTAATATTCATGCTCCACCCTTGACTTGTACTGCGATAATGAAGCCACAACTGATGGACTATTGTTTCAGAATTTTCATGACCAATTATGTCCTAACATGGGTTTAAAGCTATAGTCCCATAAGACGATCTAAGAAATACAATTACCGTAGCGATGACGGTCCTCCAGCTGATCTTCAATGCCTATACCACCCCAAAAGAAAACCCAAAGCAATACTCAAAATCTAGAATAAAAATAATGTAGAGTTAGAAATAGATTTTATGATTCTTAAATTACTCACAAGCCACACTTTTTCGCTCGCAGTGGAAATAGTCAAAAAGATAATTCACATCCTCAAATCCTTCCATTCTCGTTCTATTTAGGACGACATGTGTTTCAAACTCAGCCTGATATGTTCCACCCATACCTGATTCCTTGAAATTTTGGGGAATTCTCATAGAACATTCCACTGCCTTTGCTTGGCCGATAAACAATTTCTCGCAGAAGACAAAGAAGAAAAACAGATCCCATGGATGTTGAGAATTTAAATGTATGTACAGGCAGAGGAATGAAGAAATATATGGACTGCTAGGTAAGAAAACTCTAAAACGACTATATAGTTTTTCTTTGATTTTTCTTGAGGGAGATATGATTATTATGCCGTCTTTTAAATTTAATTAAACACACACATAACAGAGTGATCACATCCAGTGGAAGAACTATATATACGGCGTCGTTTAGAGATTAAAAAATTCTGTCATGGGGAGTGCAGCGGATGGCGAAATGACACACTTTCTAGCTACAGTGGTTCTCTGATTTAGCGCTCATCCTGTATCACTAAGAGAATCCCCCCTGCTTCCCTTCCCAAAAACGTGGACCCTTTTGTCACATAATACATGTTGTTCCCCTAACCCCTGGTTGCATACACTTGTTGAATTTTAAATTTGGCTTTAGTAGAATTAGGGAAATTGGAGAGTACTCTAACCAGCCCCGAGGCATCTGGAACTATAAATATCAACAACGAATTTGTGTGAATGGAATGGTAGATGACGACAACGCTTAGTCAATGTAGCTAGGGATGCGGCAACAGAATGACATCTGCGGAAACTTTACACAAAAAACCAATTTTAACATTGTAAACTCCCCTAAACTTTTTGCTCACTGTTAAACCAATAGCTCGTTTCTAATCCTAGATGTCACTACTACAATTATTGACATAACAAATTCAATCCCCTACCACATGCATATGTGCTCACTCATACTCATGTACGAGTACATAAAATTCTTTTTGAAGAGCATAACTTATAGTCTTTAATGAGTAAGATTCTCTTGCAAGATTTCCTTCAAATGAATTAATGGTTTTTTTCTCTTAAGGAGGGTTTTGATCGTACTATCAACAATTTATGCATGGAATTGAAAATATAATATAATGACATAACAATATTAAATTATTTTTCGTATCTTGCATGAAAATGCAAATGCAAATGCAAAGTAATGATATTGAAGTATTCAAATCATTCTCTTTTGTCATCAATAATAAGGGAATGAATAAAAATCTAAATTGCAATACATCATAAATTTTAACAAATGTAATATGTAGTAGTGTTGCTTAGTACCTGCCTCTTATGCAAAAAGTAATCGATAGAAAAAATTATCGTATCTGTTGGAATTAATGGAGAAAGCTAAACTTAGATTACTGTTATGATGATGATAGGATTGAGACTCTAATCTTAGATCTCACATCCTACTATTTAGGGAGTAGTTGAAACCACGCTTATTGTGAGAAAGCCTATATGTACTAGGTTGTTCTCCTGATTGAATACGTAATAGTTCTTGTGTGTATGAGTGCTTGGGAACTCTCTAGATATCTTACCTAAAGAGCCATTTAGGTAATAAACTTAGTTTTTATCATGGTATCAGAGCTTCAGGGTTGTCAATCCTGTAAGCCAAGTGGAGAGCGCGATTGAGGTGAAAGCGTCGCATGTTTTTGTTAGTCGTCACAGATTTCAAGTGTATAGTCGCGAAGATCTTCGCAAGGCTGTAGTGTATAAGCACGATGACTATGTGTTTGGAAAAAATGTTGCTGACGTTGACTGTCTCCGTGATTGATGAGATCTGGCATGTAGGAGGCCGTAGTTGAGGCCGTTTTTTTTTGTGTTGTAGCAGATTAACCCATTCGTGGTTGTCGTGGCTGGCATGGTCGTCATGTAAGTTGTGCGTATAAGGAGCTGGAGGCGTTGTATCGCGTACACCTGGAGGAGGTCGCAGTTAGGTGGATCTGTCATGGAGCGCTTCACTCTGAAGGAGGAGGTGCAGTAGTGGGAGCTAGATCCGTGTGGAGACTGCCCGGTGGATCATGGAGGTTGAGATCGCCCTGTATGAAGGTTGCAACGAATCTGTTAGCGACTCTGCATTTTTTTTATTCATGGAGGAGTGGCGTGGTGATTGTTGAATAGAGAGACGACATGTGTGTTAGTGGCGTGGAGATTGTCAGCTGATCTAGTGCAGTGGAGGCATGGTGTGGTTGATGGGATCTACCCGGAGGTGTTCTGCCATATTCGTGGTGATAGCTTCGCGCTGCTACTATTGTTTCCAAAGCTGTTGTATGGGGGTTGCTAAGATTCGATGCTCACAATTTCTACTAAATTGCTGCCACGAATTTCTGAAAATTCATTGTGTATTCCCATCAAGCCCTACGCGTTCTCCGTGGGAGATTAGTTTGATGAACTTTCCCTGCCATCTGCCAAGCCCGACTGCTGAAAGAATAGAGCATAAAACCCATCTCAGTGTTGGGCATACACAGAATAAGACACGGTTGCCCACGACTTGATTCTGCCCATAGATGACAGATATGCTTGCATGACCGGTATTGCTGTCAACGTCATCCAGCAGATTTGTCCTGGAAATTTTATTATTTTGAGTAACCTAGAAGGTGCAGGTTGTGGAGATCTGAAAACCCACTGGGTAAATTTTCTTCTAAATTATTATATGCCATAGAAAATGTGAATTTTTTTGCTGTTTTGAACCCATCTTCAGAAATATGTGTTATTGCTAATTACATACATCAGAATTAGATACTGATAATTTTTCTAGCTTGTGAGAGGTCGTTTAGTTGCTCGTCGCCAGAGCCGAGGGCACTAAGACCTGCATGGCATAAAAGCCACAGTCTTCAAGGTTCTACAGTTGAAGAGCTGCAAAGGAAGAAGTTTCCTGCCTGCGTGGTGACGAGGTTGTTGGAGCTCGAGGAATATGTGGAGTCAAAAAGAAATCTCGAAGCGAGATAACCTAGACTTTAACAACATGTCTATATTATTAGATATTTTTTATTATGATGATGATGATTTTCTGATGTTGGCATTTGGAATTAGCATGGGAAATATGTTCGAGTTAGAAGAAATTTCAAAAAAACAATGTGGTTCTTTTGATGACCACAAGAATCAAGAGGGACAATCTGTTGTGCAAAATCCTAAGATTGAAGACACACGACTTGATCTTCAGAAATGGTGTGAAGAGGAACAAAGTTTTGAAGATCAATTGGATGAGCCACATGAAACTGATGCAAAGACATGGTAGAAGAAGACAAAGATTGAGAGAATTTAAATTTAAATTGTGATGATCTCATTAATGTTTATGTGTGTGCAGACATTATATCAATGAATGATAAAGACATCATAGCTGACTTTCAGATGGTTGACCCCAGAAATAGTGAGAGGGAAAATTCTCCTATCTAGCCTATCATAATCTTGAGACGGATAAGAATAAGAATTCAAGCTTTCCATCACTGGGGAAGAAATGAAGTGAAGAGATATCACTATCTCATGGCGAGGAAAGCAAAGATGAAGCCTCGACTCAAGATGAACAAGTATGCGCTGTACTGCAAGAAGACAAAAATGAAAACCTCTGTTACTAAGTTGTTTCATGTTTTAATTGCAAGCCTAGCTGAGACTATACCAGCAGGCATATGTTATTGTTCAATATCCTTTCTCCATTAAGCAGGAGTGTTGGAATTAAAGGAGAGAGCTAAACATAGATTACTGTTATGATGGTGATAGAATTGAGACTCTAATTTTAGATCTAAGATCCTACTATCTAGGGAGTGGTTGAAACCATCCTTATTGTGAGAAAGCCAATATGTACTAGGTTGTTCTCTTGATTGAATACGTAATAGTGCTTGTGTCTATGAGTGCTTGGGCACTCTCCAGGTATCTTACTTGGAGAGCCCTTTAGGTAATAAACTCAGTTTTTATCAGTATCTAAAACAAAAAATTCTCCTCATTCCTATGCATAAAGATTCTGAACTTTTTTAATTATTAAAACTTGCAATTTGCAAGGTTCCATTTGAAATGAAATTATAATAGTTGAGATCTTCTTCAACTTTTGAATTTAGGTTTCTACTTCTAAATATTAAAACAATTTTTAAAATATTAAAACATATAAAATTGTTAAAGTTTTTAAGTAGGGAGATTTTTATAGTTGAATTAACAAAGTTAAGATTCAATAAGTGTTTTGCTAAAACAATGAAATTTCTATTTCATATTAAAATCATTTATAACAAAAATTCCATAAAAAATGCCATCAATTGTGTTTTGTTGATACCATTTGTTTGTTGTCTATGTTTTTAAATAACTAATGCATCTACAAATGCTTATAATTCTTTGCCTTGCATTATTTGACAACTTGATATCTCAAGGCCATATACCTACACAAGTTGCCTATAAAATCAAGCTAGCTATTAAAGATAGATAAAAATATTTGAAAGAAAAACATTATATATTATTAAAAGAGCACATAATTAATTTTGAAAAGACATGTTGACTTAGGTGCATACCAAAGAGCTATAAAGATTTATAATGGAGGGGATGTAAAACTTAAAAGACATTTTGTTAAAAATTTGCCATTATAACTTAGTAATATTTTAAGTAATAACATAATAATTTTAGATGCTTTTCATATTAAATAGAATGTATATGTTAATATTCTATTTAAAAGTGAATCTATATATAAAATGGGTAATTTCATATATATATATATATATATATATATATATATATATATTTTTTTTTTCGTTGTGGTTCACGGACACCCTGGTCAATGGGTGGCATTACGTCCACAGAAAATTCTGGGCTGATCGACCCCGAAGGGAATCTAGCCCCGCGGTCCACTAGCAAGGCCTAACCCCGAGGGCTTCGAGGAGAATGGACCCTGTGACCTCCCGATGGAAAGACATTGATTTTAACCAATTGAACTAACCCTCGGGGCTTTTTCATATATATATATTAAACCACCAAAAAAGAATATCATAAAATAAAAGTGTAATTGTAAAAATTTTCAAAAACTTAACTAGACATTCTAAATTATTTTCGTAAATTACATATTCATTAAAAGTCAAAAATGAGTTTGGCACACTTAGAAATCAAATTTTCATAAATATTGAGATTTTATGTGTGTATTGTTTTTCATAAATATTGAGATTTGATGTGTGTACTATGTCACTTGGTGCCATAAATTTATTTTTATTTTTAATATATATATATATATATATATATATATATATATATATTTTAATTTTTAACAAATTCTATTTATAGCCCTATTAGATTAATAATTTCATCTCTATAAACTAATAAGAAAATAAAATTTCCAATTTCAAAAATTATTTTTAATTTTCAAAATATTAAATTAAATAATTTTTTTTTCAAAACTTTACTAAATTTTATAAAATCTTCTTAAAGTTTCAAGCCAAATTGAAAATCAAGACATTTTCACTATAAATAATTACAATAAAAACCTACCTATCTGCGAATATAAAAAATAACAATAATAATTACCAGCAATGAATTGATGGTACAAGATGATGTAATAGATTTTGACTGTACCATCAACCATAAATGCATGAAAATACTATATAATGACATAATAATATTAAATTATTCTTCTTTGTCTTGCATGCAAATGCAATGTAATAATAATTAAAGTAGTCAAATCAATCTCTTTGGTCATCCATAAAAGGGCAAGAATGAAAATCTAAATTTCAACCCATCATAAATTTAAAAAGTCCATATAATAATTAATTTCCATTGTCATTCTTTAAATTTATTTCGTAAATCTTTAAACAGTCATTATTTTGAAACCCAGATGTTAACAATTAATTTCCATCATAAATATTTAAATTCCGATTATAAATCTTTAAGTCGTCATTAAACCCAAAATGTAAGGAAGAAAATGGTGTAGATATTCATCTCATTATATTATTCCTATAGAGAAGTTGTACATGTAACAACCAAAAAAACCAACTCAAAAACCATTCTACATGGGGTGTAATGATTATACAACCATCTTTGAATATATTTCTTTACTGTCGTTACTTACCAAAAAAATGCTTTACGGTTATTTTACATACTGCTTCGGCAATTTGAGAATAAATAAATAAATAAATAAATAAATAAATAAATAAATAAATAAATAAATAAATAATAAAAAAAAATAAGTAATTATTATTATTATTTATAATATTTTATTAAGTTAAGCATACTTAATTAATTAAATATCTCATTTTTATTTTATTTATTATTAATTTATTTATTCATTTAGTAATTAAAGCTTAAGATAAATATTATAAAGTCTTAAATAAACATGGTTGATCATGGTTAAATAATATAAAACCCAAGGGACTGGTATTATAAACCCAAGGTATATAAATCGTAAGATAAATATTATAAGCACTAAAATAAACACTGTTGACTATGGTTGACCATGGTTGTTTTTTATATTGAGACAATCCTTGTCACGTCACGTTGGACCATGATTAATTTTCATATCGAGAGAATCTTTGTCACAATCTGACATTGGACCATGGTTGACCATGGTTGATTCTAATATTGAGACAATATTCGTCACAATGCATCATTGGACCATGGTTGACTTTGATTGAGACAATCCTTGTCACAATGCGGCGTTGGACCGTGCTTGACCATGCTTGATGATGATTGATTTTCATAACAAGACAATCTTGGTCAAAATGTGACATTGGACCATGGTTGACCATGGTTGATTTTCATATTGAGACAATCATTATCATAGTGTGACATCTGACAATGGTTGAGCATGGTTGGCTATGATTGACCATGATTCATATTATAGACCCAAGGAATTATGAACCGAAGAAAATAATATTAAACCCAAGGGACTAATATTCTAAACCCAAGGTATATAAAACCTAAGATAAATATTATAAACACTATAATAAACATGGTTGACCATGGTTTATTTTCATATTGAGACAATCATTTTCACAATGCGATGTTGGACCATGGTTTACCATGCTTAACCATGGTTTATTTTGATATCAACACAATCTTTGTGACAATACGATGTTCGACCAAGGTTGACCATGAGCGACCATGGTTGACCAAGGTTGACAATGATTAACCATGGTTGACCATGATTATCATATTGAGACAATCTTTGTCACAATGCGATGTTGGATCATGACTAAGACATTGATTGATTTTCATATTGACAATGTGATGTTGGACTATGGTTAACCATGCTTGACCATGATTTACTTTCAAATAGAGATAATATTTTTCACAATACGACATTGGACCCTGGTTGACCATGGTTGAGTCTCATACTGAGAAAATATTTGTCACAATGTGACGTTGGACATGGTTAACCATGACTGAATTTATAAAACATGGTTGATCATGATTGATATTATAATCCAAAGGAAATAATAAACCTTAGGGATTAATACTAAAAACCAAAGGGATTATAAACCTAAAGGAATAATATTAGACCCTAGGAATATGAACCCATAGATAAATAAACCCAAGGGATTCATATTAGAAACCTAAGGGATCAATAAACCTAAGGGATACAAACTATAAACCCAAGGGATAGAAACCATAAACCCAAGGTATATAAACCCTAAAATAAATATTACAAACCCTAAAATAAACATGGTTGACCATGGTTAATTTCCATATTGGGACAATCCTTGTCACAATGCAACATTGTACCATTGTTGATCATGCTTGACTATGATTGATTTTCATATCAAGACAATACTTTCCACAATGTGACATTGGACCATGATTGACCATGGCTGATTTTCTTATTGAGATAATCATTATCAAAATGCAACATTAGACAATGGTTGACCATGGTTGGCTATGATTGACCATTGTTGACCATGAATCACATTATAAACCCAGACCATGAATCACATTATAAACCCAAGGGAATAACAGACCAAAGGGAGTGACATGATAAACCCAAGGGAGTAATAAGCCCAAGGGATTAATATCAAAACCCCAAGGGATTACGAACCCAAGGTAATAAAATTAAGCTCGAGGGACTATTGTTATAAACCCAAGGTATATAAACCCTAAGATAAATATCATAAATGCTAAAATAAACATGATTGACCATGGTTGACCATGGTTTATTCTCATGTAACATTGCAACAATGTTGCTCACATTACATCATTCAAAATATTTTTGTACCATTGTGACATCACAATATTAAGAGTGATGTTGACAAATAATGACCATATTTACCATACTCTAAATCTTCATGATGTTAATCATAGGGTTGGACCATTATTAATCATTATTAAATGCAATTAATAATGTTACTAATATTGTGATTAACAACATCAATATTAATATAAAGTGTCAATAAATATTATTGTTACATTACTAATATACTTATATAAAAATTAATATAATATTTTTATGCTAATAAAGTATTAATGCAACATTATTAAAACTATTAATGATTGTTAATCATATTAGTATTAATGTTAATCTTAGCAATATTTTTTAACGAAAATTTACTAATAATTTATACAAGTGTTGTATAATTGTTATTAATGTTAGATAAGTGTTAAGTTTAACATTACTAAGATTTAATGTTAAAATATTATTAATAATAATCATGAATTAAAAAAACATAAATGCACCAAAAACCTGAACAAACATATATTATACTTAAATAAATCTAATAAACTTAAACACACAATATTAAAACAAAGCTAATAAAAATAAAACCTAAAACCTACAAAAACATAGACATATTAAATTTATGTCCTCCAAACATATTTAATAATCAATTTTGGAGCATTGTTTTGTTAGAAATATGAAGAGAGTGAGAAATATTGCACACACAACACTAAACACATTGTGATTTTATTGATCTCATAGAGATTACATATATAAAAATACATTATACTTCTAGATCCGATAATGGTTGATCTGGATTACTAATAATAGCTAATACAACTATTATCCTAAGAACTCATAAAATTACAAGTCATGACAACTTGGAAGTCATGAAAGTATTACTTCCAATACCCTCCCTTAAATATTACATGACAAAACCAAAAAGTAGACATTACAACAATGCATGAATCTCTGTCAAATTTCTCTGATATGGTCATCACTGACACTCATATCCACTCTGAAATCTCATGGTTTCCACTCTTTCCTTCACCACACTTTCTAGCTTCCCACTTGATTCATTTAATACATAACCGCTTCAGACCATCGTTGATATGCTTTGGATAATTGATGCTTCTCAACCTCCCATAACACAGCGGGGCAGTCTCGATATTGAACCATCTTATAAAACTACCAACATCTGTTGAATATATGGCCTTCTTCTATATTCACGAGTTATCTAGGATAACTTTCTGGGTACAAAATGTCTTCAATAGCAATTCTATAACTTGACCTTGTATAAATAACCTATATTGGCGCTCACGGAGCATGACAAGTCACACTAGCTTTACCTTATTAAGAACTACATGTGAGTAATGCTCTTGTAGCACGGTGGGTCACGTTATTATGTTGAATAGTTGGCATGTTCTTTGTGTTTCTAGTTTGATTCTTGCATAATATAATAACAAACTTGAACGTACAAGCATACACATTACCAAAAACGTTTAAATCTTCCTTTTAAAACAACTTGATAGGTTGTTCCTCATTAAAACCCTAAAAAGACAGACCTAAAATAAACAATAACACATGATAACCCCATACGAGACATCCACTGCACTACCACAATAGAAATTTTAATTCATTTCTTGGACACCTGCATAAAATTTGAACTTTGACCTCGTCGTCCTTTTCCATCGGCTTTGGAAAAACTGAATTCTCTGCATCATTTTCGACCTACCACTCTGAGGCATTATAAATAATTGATACATATGTATTTGAGGTGTAAACCATTTTCTTCATCTTAAAAATGATATTTTTGTACCATTGTTAATCTCCCTTTCCCTCGCAAAGGAAATTGGAGGACTCGACCCCACAAATAACTATTGGACCATCTTCATTCCACAATGTCTTGACACCTTACATTTACAGTCAAATGCACTGGTTTTTTAAGGTGCCAATCAATTTAAGGACATCATGGCTCCATTTTTTTTTAAAACTGGTTTCAGACGAATTCATTTCAGTTGATGTCCATGAGTGATTGAAGGTCTTTGAGATTGAAATGAAGGTCATGTATCCACACAATGCACTCTTGTTGTAGAAATCCAATAAGTTAGATGACACTTGGCTCCTTCATATCTCTTCAGCTGAACTAAATTCTGGCTAGGGCCATTATTAACACTAGGGACACAAAAAAGAGCTTGAAGAATTCATTTTATACTATAGCACCCTCAAGCTATTTTCTGTGATACCATAATTGGATCTCACTTCTGCGATGAATCGAAATAGATAAATGAGGACACTTTTGCTCAATGTAGTAATTCCCAAGCTTTGAATCACCATTTGCAACAAGGGAAAAGGGATCCGATGGATTATAATGCCGAAAAACTCGTTATAATCTAGCAGCTCTCCTTAATTTTGATATCTAGAGGTTTCCTTTTATATACGATAGTCCTTTGATTTGTGGTAATGGTCTTTTTTTTTGTATTTCAGTGGAGCGGATCAATATATATTGCTTTCTCCTATAATACCTACCCTCTCACATCAATGACTCAATGTTTCACACTTTTCAAACCCTCCCACAACAACACAATGCCCTTTATTGAAAATCTCATTACAACACCACTTAATAATAAAACAAATCTACACATCTACATAAAGGAACACAAGAACATCAAAGTCACATGCTAAACTAAACTAAACTCATAAGTCTATGTACACAGAATTAATCCTCAAGGCTCCCTTACGTCTTCCTAACCCTCCTTTGAGGGAGTGAAGTTAGTACCTACTCTGATAGCATGTTAGAAATATGAAGAGAGTGAGAACGATTGCACACACAACACCAAACACAGTGTGATTTTATTGACGTTATAGGAATTACATATATAGGAATGCATGATAATTCTAGATCCAAGAACGGTGGATCTAGATTACTAAAAATAGCTAGTACAACTATTATACTAGAAATTCACACAATTACAACTCACAACAACTTAGAAGTCATGGAAGCAGTACTTCCAACATATTTAACTCATAAATTTTATTCAGGTAAAAGATACTAAATTATAATACCAACAAATTTTTAAAACAAAAATGAATTTTATTACTTAAAATGATACTCACAATATGTAAAAGTATTTTATTATTTAAAATTATACTCAATAAAAACATTATTAAAAAAAAATTACTTTAGTTGTGATCTTTGAGCAAACCAAAATTCAAAATAAAATATTTAAATTTGATATCAAAATAGTAAAATTTAATTTACCTTTGTGGTAAAGTAAAAACCATAAAATTAATTTACTTTAATAATTAAAATATATATACTATCCAAATTAGTTATCATAACTAAAATATATATACTTTCAAAATATTGATGATAACAAAATTTAATTTTGATTATATTCAAATTTTCACCCGATATT
Organism: Pinus tabuliformis; assembly: GCA_031772625.1. NCBI lineage: Eukaryota > Viridiplantae > Streptophyta > Pinopsida > Pinales > Pinaceae > Pinus > Pinus tabuliformis. The sequence continues at coordinate 1,288,129,259 of CM062811.1, read as the reverse complement.
GAACTTTTTAATGCAAAGAGGAGAGTTTTACCACACAATTACCCTACCCCATATAAGGGTTGTGTTTATAACTTTAAATTAAAAATATTATTGGACTAATTTTGAGTTTACACATTTCTTTTCCATGTGGGATCTATGCTTCATACATGAAAACATGTGCATATACATATGTATACCTCTATAATATCCTTGGCATAAGCTACATAAAAACTCTCCTAAAATGAGTGTTGTCAGATAATTTAATATTGTTAATTCTTATATTGATATTACAAGAAGAACATTCTTATATTTCTTAATTAGAAGAAGATTACAAGAATTAATTTTTAATTTTTATAGGGAGAAGAACTCATATTTTTCTATGTAAAAAAATTGTATTTTCCAAGTTGGTATATTTTATGATTTTTATAACAAATGAGCTATAGTTTAAAAAAAACTATGGATAGGTGATATTTTGTAAATAAAGAAAAAACAAGTTTACTTTGAAAAAACGTCAAACGTTTATGGATTATTTATTCCATGATTTAGAATTTAGAAAAATATGATTTATGGAGTTCTTTTAGGATTTAGGAAAAATATCATTTATGGAGTGATTTATGGAATGTTGTTAGGATTTAGAAAATCTATTTCATTTCTCAATTCCACTTATTGTAAACATGTGGACAAGGAGGAAAAATGGCCAAATGCATGTAGAAGCAGACCAAGAGAGAAGAATGATTGTTTTTGAATAACTATATGTACATAATTTTTGGAATGAAAGTCGACCTGGTGGGGAACTCAACACATGATTTCTTCATCTCTTAGTAGGGAACTATTGGCTATAGTACTCTGGCCAAAATCATTGATTCAACATATAATACTTCATCCAGAGTCTCATTGGGCTGAGGGATTCTAATCATTTAAAGGATAAGTTATATGTGCATCAATTTCTTAAAATAAATTGCATATGCATGAGATCAATATCTATTATATTAGATTTCTCTTAGAAAATAAATTGCATATGCATGAGATTAATATATATTATGTTAGATTTATTTTAGAAAAGAAGTAGAGGTTTGCATGCAGGAAAATAACTATTGTGTAAACAAGTATATGGTTGCATGTAAGAAAAATAACTACCATGAAAAGAAGTATATACTTTCATGCTAAAATAGCTTCCACACATACAAAATTTTGATTTTTTGAATATATTCCATGAATTATTGAAAAATGAAGATAATTTAATAAGGCTAATCTTGGAAATGATTTCATGGGTTATTGAAAAATAAGGTCGAAATATACCTTCATATCTCCCAAACTGTGATATTTTCATAAAATATGAAAGGGTGTTACACTAAAAAATGTCACCATGGCTATTTACAGTTAGTATGGCTCTTTCAACAGTCATGCTATCCTCCTGGGAAAGTCTTATGCCTCTGCTCTCCATGTCAAACTCCAAAAAGAGAGAAAGTCTTAGTAAATGTGTTTATCTCTGGGTACGCAGATTCTCTCGGCCTTACCTGTGTGTACGCACCTAATGTTCACAAAATCTGCGTACTTGTACGCTCTGTATGTAAAGGGGCAGGTGTGTACCCCTGTAAAGGTCAAAAGGCGCGAGTTTCATCTTTAAAAAGTTACTTGTGGTCATTTCTAGAGCATTCTAGAAGGTTGTTCGACGTGTATTGATCGCCTCCAGATGGTTCATGTACCCCTATGAAAGAGGAATTTATCCCATCAAGAGAGGAGCTATCCCATCCAAAAAGGGGATTATCCCATTGATGGTGGACCTGATTAACTTCCTCTTGAGGACTATAAATACAGGCATTGGGCCAGAAGGAGGGGAGGTTGAAAGCTAAACATTTCTAAGGGTAGATGCTGCTGGAATTAGGACTCCCATTTAGAAGCTTGTGAGGAGAGATTCCCATCCTTTCTTGTTTCATTTGGAAGTGGGTGAGCTTTGTCAAAGTAAAGGAGAACTCTTGATGGACCCTGGGAGGGACTTGCACAACACCAAGGCTCAGGTTGTAATTGTTCCTTTTGTTTCCTATTAATGCAAATGAGTCCATTCTTCTGAATAACTTGTTATTTATGAGTTGTTTCATGTACTCCTTGGTCTATATGTTAAATATGTTTTATTGTATGATATTATCAAGTGCTATTTAATCGTTTGATTGTTAGTGAATGCAGGTTTCGAAGTGAAGGAGGAGCTCATCCGGATCGGCGAGGCTGGACTACTACAACATCGTTGGACTACAGGTAGGATCTAAACACTTGATTTCTCGTATGGTAAATGCATGTTTAGAGAAGGATTGCTCTTGTTTGTCTTGTTTGTCACTAGAGAGTCTTAGGCTCCTAGGGAGGTTGGTTGTGTCCGCACTATCGACTCTTTCCGCCTGACAAAATGGCGACTCCACTGGGGACTCCATTGATGTGAAAGTTTTTTCCTTTGTATGCAACTTTGATCTGAGAAAAGTCATTTATTTTCTGGTTTTTGGCTGTGTGACTTTGTATTTGGGTGGGCTAGCTTAGGGTTAAATTAGATTTAGTTTTTCTTGGTTTTTCCAGTAGTACGCACCCTCTGAGTATTGCACAGTGCGTACCTGTACGCATTGTTGCTGTGTGCACAGAGCGGGCCCGCACCTGTCTTAACAGGTTGCCTGCGTACCCTGCTAAAAATTAAGAAATTTCCATTTTTTACATTTTTCCTCTTAGATTTTGCTTTTTCTTAGTTTTTACTGCCCAGATCCATTAGTCTCCTGTCAAAGATCTTCACCTGAACTTGTTTCGATAGCATTAAGTGTTTTAGTGGATTTCATAGAAGTTTAAGCCCTAGGGTTTGATTTTTGAGTAGGTCCTGTAGTGACTTTGGCGGTAGAAGTTGTCAAGCCTTAGATCTCTCTGGTTTTGTCAGCCTTCTTAGGAGTCGGACCTGTCATAAAGTCTACCTGTGAGAGCAACTTACCTTTGAGTTGTCTCTTTGGCGAATTTTGAAGTGCTTGTTGATTGAGTATTGAATTCCATTTTACAAAAAGAACAAAAAGATTTGAGTTTTGTTTTGACTGGTTTTTTGATTCTGCATTAGCTGGTCCTTGGCTTGATTGTGGTCAAGTAAAACAACCTAGAATCATCCTTGTAGGCTTTTGCCTCGTTAGGTTTGCTTTAGAGTAAATTTCCTTTTGATTTGCTTGTGAGTCAATTTTTCATAGATTTTATAGATTTTGAGATTGATTTTCGTTAAAATAGATTTATATGCTTTATTAAAAATAAAAAATAAAAAAAATACAAAAACATCTCCTTTGAAAAGTTTTGTTTTGAAAGAGAAAGGATTTTTCGTTCACGTAATGAGTTGTCATGTTTGTATGCTTGGAAAGATAAAGAGTTTTATTTCCTTGATTTTTGTTGCCAAGAGAGTTGTTTTTATATAAATTTACATTCTCTAAACTTTCTTAGCTAAGAATTTCATTGAAAAAGAAAAGTAGCGTAAATCATCTTAGGTGCATATTTGTAGTGGTTGCGAGTCGAGTCTACATTTTGTCTTTAAGAAAAACCATAAAATTAACGCTTAAAGTAAAATCAACTTAGTAACTTTTATTTACTAGGGCTCTGAAACACCAATTTAGATTAGGCTAGTGTCTTGGAGTAGGAGAGTAATTAACTCTCCAAGACAACAAAACTAAACAAGTAGCTTATCTTGTGATAGAATAAATCCAATTGTCTCATTTGTACTCTGGGAAAGCTCCTCTTAAAGGAGAAGCACGAGCTCGTGTCCGAACTAGTGAGGGGATCAATCCTCCCTCGTTGGGAACGACGCTAGACACGCACGTATTACAAACGGTAAACCTCAGATTAACCATTGTCGAGGAGCCAGGGGTCACTTGTCGGTAAACCTTGGATTATTGTCAAGGAATCGGCAAGGGGATTGAGCTTGATACTCTGCCCTTGCGTGCTGTCGGAGTGTAGACTGTTCCCCCAGGTGCATTTGTTGCGGTTGGTAACCTTAGTGACCATTATCTTTAGGATTCTACCGAGGTGACGATGGAGGGAAGATCCCACTATACCTGGAGCAGACGTCGGCTAGACTCACTTGGATTTTCTGGGGGGTTCACTTCACTCGAGACGGTTAAAGTGGAGGAACTTGTGCCGGTCTATTCATTAAGCAGGTTGTCGGGGTAACTGTTCCACCCGCAACTTCTGTACTGAATCCAGCGATGTTGGGTTTCATCTCCAACTAGCGTTTTCGGTCTGGAAGGCTACTGTTTGTGTTTGGTTTGACGCCCTAGATTCTTTAGGCGTATGATTCAAATTTGTTTGGTTCTTTAGAGACTTTAGGTGGTTTGATTTGAAATTTTACTTTGTTTTCGTGTGTAGTAGTTAAAAGTTTTTAGCTATGGCGGAATTTCCGAGACAGTCCCGTAGACTTCGGGGCAAGTCACCTGAGATTGTTACCGGAACTGATTTGTTGAGGAAACTCCGTAGATCACGGGGTGGACCTCCTGAAGACGTCCCGGGTCAGTACGAAGGATTGAAGGTCCTTGTAACTCCTCCTAGTGGCAGTAGAGTAGGTTCACCTGAAGAAGGAGAGTCTTCCTTGGTAGTCCATCCAGATTACCAAAGTCTAGAGACAGGTTATAATCCCGAAGCTGTTACAGTTTCCGAGCTTGCTGGTAGCTTTTCATCTACTAGTGATATAGGCGAAGAACCTGAAATATCTGAACCTGTTACTCCAACTTCTAGTGTTCCAGATTCACCAAGAGTAGAAGAGTTATCACCGAAAATCTTCCTACTGGTTTGATTGCTATTGAAGAACTTGCTCCAGAGGAAGAAATAGGCGTCTCTAACCTTGAAGATCGACCTACTATTGATCTAAGGGAGCGTGAATCTATCTTTTACAGTCCTCCTAGAAGTACTACTTGGTACCTTTCGTTAACCAATTATTTAGACAACTCAGGGGTAGGTTTTTCTCCACCCCGTACTCCTTTTCCACCTGGAGGTATTTATACTCCTGTAAATATGTCTGGTCAGTTGTCTGTGTTCACTCAATCTCCTAAATCTTTCTTACACGGCGGACCTTCTGTTCCCACCGGGTATCAGTCACTTTCTGGTATCTTTGCAGGGGCATCTCCTCAACCCGTTGATCATGGGTTATTAGCTGGAAACAATGGTAATAAACTGTTGGGTGTAGGGGATATTTACATGATGTCAGGTTCAGTTCCCGTTTCTCAACCTCAAGGTGGTCAATTACCGCCTGGGGGGCAGCCTCAATTAACGCCTAGGGGGCAACCTCAAGGTACACAAATTGTGTCTGGAGGGCAGCCTCAAGGTCAGTATGTACCTATCGTACAATACATGCCTCAAGGTCAACCCCAGCCTCAATATGTACCCCAGGGTCAACCTCAGTATCAATATTTACCTCAAGGGTATCAACCTCAAGGTCAAGGTCAACCCCAGTATCAGTATTTACCCCAAGGTTATCAACCTCAAGGTCAATACTCGAGTCAAGGTTATCAACCACCTCAAGGTCAGTCATATGTTCAAGGTATGGGAACTGTACCTTTCAGTTATCAATCCTATCCTCAATCCGGTTATGGATCCCAGTATCCTCAACCTGTTACGGGTCAATACCCTGGAATGATAGTGTGGGATCCATCACAAGGTCAACAGGTGTTGCAGCCAAGTATACAGTTGTTACCTCAAACCGGACAACCCATAGTTTCTGGTTCACCCCAGCAACCGCAACCTGTCCAGTCAAATGTTCAAACTTCTGTAACTTCGGTAGTTACTCAGTCGCCAATTGCACCTAGTACTCCATCTCAAACGGCTGCTGCAACTACCACAACATCTGCCGCACTTACTTCTGGAGTATCGACAGCTCCTGTTTCTACTGTCTCTGTAACTACTCCTCAGACATCTTTACCCTTATCTCGATCTACGATTCAAACTACGGTTCAGATGCCTGTAGGTCAGCCTGGTATAAGTACGGTTGTCACTACTCAACCACAATTTGTTCATCAACCGTACCAGGGACAGTACCAATATGGGCAAGCTGTCCAGCAGCCGGTTTACCAGTATCAACTGTATCCTGGGTACACTTATCAACAACCTCAACAACCCCAGTACGGTCTGGTTAATCCTGGTTTTCCAGGAGGATATAATATCCCTAATGCGATTCCTGTTCCTAGTTATCTTGGATATCCTCCTCCTGGGACTGGTCTTGTGACCCAGAGTTTTAGAGATCCTAACCGGCAATTACCGTTTATCACAACTTTGGATTTACCAGACTTGACGCGCCTAACGAACGATCCAATTCAATATCTTCCGTTCTGGCCGCCAATGCCAAATAAGTTGCCCAGTGATATACCCAAGTTCGAAGGTAAGTCTGGAGAGGATCCGTCCAATCACGTGATGACTTACCACCTCTGGTGTGCTTCAAATTCTATCTTGGATGATTCGATCCGCTTACGTCTTTTCCAACGTACACTCATTGGTCTCGCGGCCAAGTGGTACATTGAGTTACCACGGGCCTCTTTTTACAATTTTAGCCAGTTAGCTACCTCGTTCTTAACTCATTTTGAGTTGCCGGTCAGATACGATAATGGCACAGAGTTATTAACTTCACTAAAACAATCGACGTCCACATATATTTCTGACCACATTCATGAGTGGAGACGTCGAAGAAGGTTAGTGAAAGTTTTTATTCCGGACCAAATCTTAGATGAATGGTTTGTTAAATCATTATTACCGAAGATTACTGAAGATGTAGCTAAGGCCGGAGTAGTTACTGAAGAGCAAGTCATTGCTCAGGAGCAGTACCTTGACTTAGTTTATACTCAGTCGGGTACGTTACACGAGAAGATCCCAGATATTCCAAAATCGAATCAAATCGCTGCTGCTCCTTCGGGATCTCATGCCGCTGATGGTATGATTGGTACGGTGAACACAAAGAGCTAGAAGAAATCTTCCAAGAATTCTACTCCTATAATCACCTTGCCTGATTCCCCGACAGGAGAGTCTTCTCCTGAACTTTCCGCCGATATTCACGCTGTAGAGTCATCTACGGCCAAATCAAAAAAGGTGGAAAGAAGAAAGGAAAGAAGAAGGCTAAAGCAGACAAGGCTGAAGGAGAAAACAGAAAAGTCGAAAACCAATGACGAAAAGCGCAAACCTCGATATCCTTGTCTTATTTGTGAAGAGGATCATTTTACAAGAGATTGCCCTCATCGCGGGAGGTTGTGAAAATAGTCAAAGGTTCTCCACTCCTGCTGTGTTGAAAGATCCATTTCCAAAGCAGGAGAGTAAGATGATAGGTTCTTCCTCGACTGCTAGTGAAGAACCCATTTTGATGATGTCTCATGTGAGGATTGTGACTCGGTCGCAAGATTATGGTAGTAAGAATCCTGTTGATGGTAAGGAAGCAAAATCTTCTCATTCTAATCCATCAACCTCAGCTCCTGGTTCCGATCCACTACAGATCGAAAAACCTAACCCGGACTTAGTAATCAAACCGCCCGCCAAGGGTGTTCTTCGAAGGTCTGCTTTCAATCCACATGCAAGAGCAGCCCAGAATTACAACATTGTTGAGGACTTAGCTATTTCACTGTCAGCAATGTCGGCTTTAGAAGTGCTGCAATCATGCCCAGCACAACGAAAATTACTTTTGTCGGCTATCGGAGCTGTTGATGTTCAGGACTCGAATCTGATAATCTTCGATCCAGAAAATAGTACATCGCGCTTACCCCATCAAATGGCTTTCCAGATTCCAGTGATAGTCAAAAACAGGCCTATTCATCGGACTGTAATTGATGAGGGAGCTTCCACGTGTATTATGTCGATTCAGTGTTGGAGATCGCTTGGTTCTCCTTCGCTGAACCAATCCCCGACCATCCTTAAGGCCTTTGATGGCCGTGGGTTCCGTCCGTTTGGTATTCTACAGGAATTGCCTATAGGAGTAGAAGGTAAAACCGTTAGTCTGGATGTGGAGGTGGTTGATGCCCCTCTAGACTACAACCTTCTTTTGGGTCGAAGTTGGTCATATGCTATCACGGCGGTTGTTTCATCGGTCTTCGGAGTAATAAAGTTTCCACATAACGGCAAGATCGTGACAATTGATCAGCTGACATACTTTTCATCCGACCCAGCCTCTTCAGAGAGTATCCAGCATGTCGGTAAGACGACAATCCCTTATAGGGACGTTGGCATAGGTTTAGTTAAAGATTCCGGTTTACTGGGAACTTTTCCTTTCCCTCCAATCAACGCAGACCCTTCATTTGCATCAATTCATATGATTACATCAGACACCATTATTTACGACGATCCTTGGATTGTCCCATCTGAATCTGAGATAGACTCATTCGGTGATGCTATGCCTTTGAGTCCATATGAAATTGCTTATGAAGCCGTCGTGTCTTTTACCGACTCGCGTTCAACCCAAATCGACCAAATGAATGTGGTCAGTGAGGAATCACTTTTCACATCAACCTCAGAACGGATAGCGTTTCCCGAAGTCGTGTCATCTGACGAGCGACTTCGCGAAATCCTAAGTGTAGACGATCTACCATGGGAAGATCTCCATCATAGATCTTCGTTTTTACCTGAGGATGATGCTTTTGAAAACGATTTTTCATCTATTTTTACCGCTGAATATGTCAAAGACGCTCAGAATCCAACGAAACATTCTGATTCAGAGTTGAATTTAGGGAATATTTCTCGCACTATTCCCATTGACATTTCAGTGAAGCCCGGAATTGAAAAAAACATTCATATAGGTGCCTCATGTACAGAAGATGAAATTCAAACTTACAAGGCCCTATTCCAAGAATTCCGCGATGTGTTCACCTGGTCTTACGAGGAAATGCCAGGAATCGATCCTGCCATTGTTGTTCATGAAATAAAGACCTACCCGGACGCTAAACCCGTCCGGCAACGGTTGCGTCAGATTCAACCTCGAAAAGTGGCTGCGATTAAAGCAGAAGTCGAAAAGCTGTTGAAAGAAGGTTCCATTTATCCAATCCCGTTAACGGATTGGGTATCGAATATTGTTCCGGTTAACAAGAAACAAGGAACAATAAGAATATGTATCGACTATAGCGATATAAATCGAGCTTGTCCAAAAGACAACTATCCTACGCCTTATATCGATCAAATCATTGATGATTGTGCCGGAAGTGAAATGTTTTCCTTTATGGATGGTTTTTCGGGCTATAATCAAATCAATATTCTACCTGCCGATCAACCAAAAACGGCATTCATTTGTCCATGGGGGACATTTGCTTACTGCAAATTACCTTTTGGGCTTAAGAATGCCGGAGCCACTTTTCAACGGGCGATGTCTTATGCATTTCATGACATCAAGCACATTGTGCAACCGTACCTCGATGATTTGCCTGCTCATTCTTTACATCGAGCTGATCACCTTGTCCACTTACGAGCAATCTTTATGAGGTGTAGGCATTATCGTATTCGGTTGAATCCCCACAAGTGTGTATTCTGTATAGAAACGGGTCGATTGCTGGGGTTTGTTGTTTCAAAATCTGGCATTCGCATCGATCCCTCGAAGGTCGAAGCTATCATCAAATTGCCTCCTCCTTCGAGTTTGCGCCAACTCCAAAGTTTGCAAGGGAAAGCAAACTTTTTACGCCGATTCATTCCAAACTACGCCGAGGTCACTAAGGGTTTTACACGGTTGTTGAAACAGAACGCTCAATTCTTTTGGGACGAGATTGCCCAACAATTGTTTTATGCACTTAAGCACGCGTTGACCCATGCACCGTTGTTGCATCCTCCCAACTACAACCAGGACTACTTCTTATACCTCGCAGCTTCGCATTCCACTATTGGAATGGTGTTAGTCCAAGAAGATGAATTCGGAACGGAACATGTGATATATTATCTTAGTAGGACGTTAAACCCCACTGAGCTAAAATATTCGCATGTGGAGAAATTGGCCCTGGCAGCCGTTCAAGCTGTCCAGCGTTTTCGTCACTACATTATTCTCCGTAAAACTACAGTTATTTCGGATTGCAACCCTATGATTTATATTTTGACTAAACAACTGCTAGGGGGCAAGTACTCTAAATGGATCGTTATCCTGCAAGAGTTCGACTTGGAGTTCGAGAAGTCCAAGTCTAAGAAATCCTTAGTTTTTGCGGAATTGATGTGTGATTTCCCGCATGCTGACACAGAAACTGTGGCAGAGGAGTCCATTGCGGACGAATCTTTGTTTCTTATCAGTACTTAGATCCGTCCGTGGTATGGGGATATAATCATCTATCTCCAAACCCAAACCTTTCGGCCTGAAGCTTCAAAGTCAGAACGTCGAAAAATTCGGTTTCAATCCCAGCAATACATAATTATTGGAGATACACTTTATCGTCGGGGGGGGACTAAGTTAGTTTTCGACGTTGTTTAACTCACGAAGAGGCTGAGAGGGTTTTGAATGATTGTCACTCTGGAGCGTGTGGCGGTCATATGTTGGGTATGCCACAGCTCAGAAAGTGTTGCGTGCTGGCTATTTCTGGCCGTCCATGTTTAAAGATTGTATCATTGCGGTCCGAAAATGCCACAACTGTCAAGTGTTTGATCGCAAGATGCGCGCACCACCTACTCCTCTCCATCCTATAATTGCCGTTGGTCCTTTCGCCAAATGGGGTATCGATTTTATTACTTGTAACCCTCATTCGGCCGGGGGGCATACGTATATCATCCTCGCGGTTGATTATTTTACTAAATGGGCCGAAGCGATGCCTACATTCGACGCAAGCGGCAAAACAGCTACAGTTTTCGTATTCAATCACATTATAACTAGGTTTGGTGTCCCGCAAGCAATCATCACTGACCATGGGAGCCATTTTCGAAACGTCATGATGACTGAGCTTACAAGCCAGCTTGGTTTACGCCACGATAGCTCTACTCCTTATTATCCGCAAGCCAACGGTTTGGTTGAGTCTATCAACAAAGTTCTGGTTATCATGATCTGACGAATCATTGGTATTCATCGGTTGAATTGGCACAACATGTTATTTTCAGCGCTATGGGCATATCGAACTTCAGTGAAAACTTCAACAGGGTTCACTCCTTTCCAGCTAGTTTATGGCTTGGAAGCTGTGTTACCCATTGAATGCGAAATCCCATCACTTCAAATGGCTGTCGAATTACTCCCAGCTACATCCGAAGAGGAGAAATGTTTATTATACTTAGCTCAATTAGATGAGACTCGACGTGACGCTGCATTGGCAATCGAGACTCACGCTAAGCGAATGAAAGCTCAGTATGATAGAAATGTGACCCCTCGAAGTTTTTCGGAGGGAGACCTAGTGCTATTATATGATCAAGCTAACGATAAGCTAGGTGCTAGAAAATTCGTTCCTATGTGGCATGGACCCTACATTGTAAAGCGAAAGCTAGCAAAAGGGGCCTATGAGCTGGTAGATTTTGATGGGGACTCTTTGGGTAAACCCAGAAATGGACTTTACCTAAAGAGGTATTATGTTTAAATGATGGGTATGGAGAATTTTTAGTTAGGTTAGATTTTCTTTCTAGCTAGTATGTTTGTTAGTTTAGATAGTGTGCTTAGCTTAGAAAGTGTGTTTTTCGTCGTTATTCTGGCTTATCTTGGTTTTACTCTTGATATTGCAGATGTCGACGCCTCTCCAAACGTACATTGGATTTGCCGATGGTGCTTGTCGTAGTACACGAAATATCTCTTCCGCAGCTTGGGTTATCTATTCGCCCTCTGACGAGTTAGTTTCTATGCATGGGGTGAGCCTCGGTCAAACAACGAACAACATTGCAAAATACAGTGCAGTGGTTGAATTATTGTCTGAATCTATTTCATTTGGAATTCGACGTTTGATAGTGAGGTTAGATTCTGAACTCATTGTATTACAACTTAATAAAGTATATGCCATTAGAAATCCTGTGTTATTAAGGTTGTTTTTGAGAGTGCGCTCTTGGAACGTGAATTGATTACATTGAATATCAGCATATTCCAAGGTCTTTAAATACATTAGCAGATGCAATTGCTTCTCGAATGTTGGACAGACATTTGCAATAATCATGCAAGTAAATTTAAAAACATTTCACACATATGTTAAAACAAGATAAGCGGGTAATAATGATATATATATAAAT